>JBAMJR010000084.1:5572500-5580000 GCA_038501785.1 Myoxocephalus aenaeus
GTTGCATTTTTGTGTCTCTTATTTGTGCAACAATAAGTTGATTAATTGGGGGAGGAGCCACATATTTACCGGTCAGAAAAGAAGTGATAAAAAAGGTGATGGCGTTCAGGCTCTTGACGCCTTGAACCGTCAACGCGTTGCGTAACTTTTCTCTCCCTCGCCCTCTCCCTCTGAACCGCTATGTTTCCCTTTGATCTCCGTCTCGTTCATCCTGCAGCTCCTGGAGCTCAGCTTCTGTCAAATCAAATCTTTTTGCTCATATTGATCCCTCCAGCAAAGTGAAATCCCACGTGACTGCAAGTCATCGGGTGTCAGATGCTCTCTCCCTCCCTCTCCCTCCCTCCCTCCCTCTCTCTCTCTGATGGATATCTGACTCAGTGTTACTGTCGCCACCAGCCGTCATCGCTCTGCATGCTGATTTAGATTTATGTGTCCTGCATGTTTTTAATGACGCCCTTCCAACGTGCTTACTGTACGCATTATTATGACGATCGGCAACCAAAACGTTAAATGAGTTTCTTTTTTTTTGCTCCTGCAAGTTTAAAAAATAAAACACATATAAAAAAGTCACATTATCCATTTTAGTTTGTACCGTTTATGAAGATAGCGAAAGCACCTGTCCTCCTATTGGCTGGTTATGGAGCGAGTGCTTAGTCTTTGGGATTCCCTGTTCTGGGTTGCTCTGGTTTTAGGCTGAGACAAAGAGACAGTGTCGTTCATTAGGTAGTCAGGCAGGAGGTTGGTTGGTTTATTGGTTATGTTAGTAGGTAGTTAGACTCATTCGTTTCAGCCTCTCACTCCCTACCTATTAGATTAGATATTCCTTTATTAGTCCTGCAGTGGAGACACAGTAATAAGAGACATAGTAATAATCTAAAACAAGTAATATACTGTGTGCTTTCCCAGGTTGAGGTGTATTTTGTGGTCTCCTGCGAGCTCAGCTGACTTTCTGGTTAATGTCCCACTTGAGGAACGTCATCGCCGCCTTGAATAAGTTTCCTTTAATTAAGTCAACTAAACCAAATCAGCTGTTTTGAACTTTTAATCAAGTAGTGAAAAGAGGAAAAAGTAAAGCCAATTACTATTAATTTATAATTGAATTCAGCGTACCCTACATAGTATGTCGGCGCTGCGTTCACAGACGTCCTCTCTGCCGCGTTCTTCTGTGCGACCGTTTGCCGAGCGGAGAAGGTCGCAGCTGCTGACCTTTCTGAGCTCCGGTGTTCGCCGTTGGAGCCGAAGGCGCCGCCGTGTCGATCCTGAGTGACCGCGGTTTGGTTCGTGTTCCGCGCTTTATCGGGTTTAAATGTCGGCTGATAATTTGGGAGGGCGTGAGCGTTGGCCTAATTGGTGCGAGTGCATGTGTGAGTGAGTGACAGATCATCATCCCCCATCACACACACACACACACACACACACACACACACACACACACACACACACACACTGAGAGTCCTCCAGTGTTTTGGAGGCTTCCATGTATCTCCAGAGACCAGAAATGGATCCAAAACGAGCCCCACACACACTCACACACACACACACTCTCACACACACACACACTCTGAATGGGCTCCTCTCCCGTCGCTGTTTGTCTCCGCTCTGACCTAGAAAAGCAGCTCGAGAGCGGAGTCAACGAGGAGGCTCCTCGGGAGCCAAACCTTAATCAGGTCGGGTATCGTGCAGGAGAGAAGAAAAAGCCTTGGAAGTATCCGTGCATCGAGATTTCTGTGTTTCTGAAAAGCATTTTTGAAAGAAAGCTCGAGGCAAAAGCAGAAGTCTGAAGATTCGGCACAAAACTAGAAAGTGCGCTGAATTTAATGTATTATGGAACCTCCAAACCTTCTAATTAACTCTGGAACCTGGATCAGAGGATTCAAAGGCACTACTTCAACTTTTTTATTGTGTTCATTGGTCTTATCTTTTAAATCAACACTAATTTGATTTCCAGGGAAATCCTACTGTGACAAATTTCCTACAAATTTCTTTTGCTCAATTCAATAGTTATGAGAATGCTGCGATTGTTTATTTATATTCTCGTTTGACGCGTTTTGTCCGATGTAAAGCATGAAAACAGTGAAACGCGGCTCCTTCTGCCCAATCTTGACGACAAAATGATTTCAACCTCGTCCGTCCAACAAGAAATCGCTGACAAATGTTCTTTTAGTTTCTCAGTTTTACTTCTTTATGCCACTAACTGTGATGTAAACACAGTAACTGAGTCACCCGGCCACGTTGTGACACGGTGCATGAAAAGAGCACCGATTACCCTTAACATTGAGCACAAGAAGTCAAAAACAGAAACCTCCCATGAAGCAAATTACCCAGAACGAACGTAACAACGGCGCTTGAGCGAGTCGCATCGCTCGTGAGTCTGAAGGTGAAACACTTTGGCTTTTAGTAGATGTGATTGTGCTGTTTGTTTATTATTGTTCATCCATATACTTTATCATAGTCACATTAAACGCTCTGTTTAAAGCACAATTACAGGTGAAACACAGTAAAAACGAGGTCAAAAAGTTCTCAAATGTATTCAAATCTCTGCAACAAATGTATCAATGTAGGCAACACATTGGATTCTTCACACGAGAACGTCTTTTCTGCTCTGTTTTGGTTTGTGGACGGCTTGCGACCGGTAAACAGGAAGTGACCGTATTTGGACTGAGGAGGAGTGGCATAGAAACGCCGTCTACGTCTCTGGCAGTGACCTGTCAATCACTATAATAATAATACAAAATGCCCGTTAACTTTCTGGCGTTGTCCTCGTCCTTAATGGATTGGAATGAAGTGTCCTTGATTTGAACACACACACACACACACACACACACACACACACACACACACACACACACACACACACCGTGTACATTCTTCCGTACTTTCATTTCTTGGACTCAACAAAAAAAGAAAGCACAGGCGGCTGCTGGCAGACGGACGCAGGGAGCTGATGAAGAGTGTCCGTTTGGAACCGGACGTCTATTAGTCATCACGGAGAGACGTCGTTTTTCTTTTTTACGCACTCTTTCCCTCCATCTAATTTCCTAAAAGTCTTTTATCGTGCGCTCTGTTTTTCACGGGTTCACGTCCAGCTCGTATCTCAAACCTCCTCTGCTGTTGGACTCCAGCGTCAGACGCTCAAAATCAAGCACTTCCTCTTCTGACGCTCGCTTGTGTATTTCCCAGAGTGTGTGTGTGTGTGTGTGTGTGTGTGTGGGGTAGCAACTGTGGGTTCAGAGTCTTGCTAAAAAATTCAGCATGGACCATTTTGTTACAATTTTGTTGGGGTTTCTTCAAAGGTTTGAGAACCGCTGCGCTAGTCATGAATGGAGTCCAATGGAGACACTCGAGGGCCTCTTCTGGGCCCCCGTGTTGCCCGGCGTCACTCTCCGCCTCTTCGCATCAGATTTGTGTATTTGTCGCTCCTGTCCTTCGCCTCTCAGCGTTTGTCATTCCTCCACCTCTCCTCTGTCCTCCGCTTCCCTCCATCTCCTCTTGCAGAGTGCAGCATGCCTGTAAAGGTTGCTGCTAATAATACCGAGGTGTCACTCCACCACTGCCGCACTTGTAAATACTATAGTATTACTGTTGTAAATGCAATACCCGCCCTGCAGAAACCGGTGGGTAAACATCTTCTTTAAGCCTTATTAACGGTGGTTGCTGGAGGGGGCTCTCGGTCGGCGGCGGCTCCGGCGGTGAAACTGAAAACGTGGACGCGTTTAAAGTCTGCCGGACCAACCTGGTCCAACCCCAACTGAGCCGTCAGAACGTTTAGTGTCATGGCGTCCTCTTAGAGTGCGATGCATTATCCTTGCAACCGTTTTTTTTATGGGGAAATATTCAGCGCGTCATGTGACACGCGGTGGTCTGGATCCAGAGGCCTGCGATCAGAATGAGACGATATCGTGTGACGGTTTCACACAAAAAGCAACTAAAGTATGATTTTACAATTTTATCACTGCTGTCTGTAAGAATTTCAAAGCGTATCCTAAAATATTTTGATGTGTATCGATGTTTTCAATTTGCATTTATGATATTGGATCATTGGCCATTGAGGCGATGGATTGATACATCGATATGTATCTATACATCGAGATATGTCAATATGTATCGATGTATAGATACATATCGATATGTATCGGTGTATTGATCTATACATCGATACATATCGATATGTATCTATACATTAATATGTATCGATACATTGATATGTATCGATATGTATCGATACATTGATATGTATCGATATGTATCGATACATATCAATGTATCGATACACCGATATATATATCATCTATACATATCGATGTATCAATACATCGGTATATCGATACATCAATATGTATCCATACATCGATACGTATCGATATGTATCGTTACATATAGATACATATCAATGTATCGATACACCAATACACATTGATATATATCGATACATTGATATGTATCGATACATATAGATACATATCAATGTATCGATACATATAGATACATATAGATACATCGATACATTGATATGTATTGATACACATTGATATGTATCGATGTATTGATACATCCCTAGAATTTACCTGAAGGTTCGAGGATCGCAACTTTTTCAATCAATGAAGTTCATTAGATACAAAAGTTAACTCCACCAGAATAAATAAATGAATAAAATAACTCAATTTGTTTTACTTTTTCCAGCGTTGTCATGGGAACGTCCAACTGTCTCCATGACAACTGAGAAAAAAAGCTCTGTTCACTGAAGAATCTCCATAAAAATCTGGCAATTGGATCTTGAGTTGAGTTTTTATGTGTCACAAAGTGAGCCGTGAGTGAATAAGACTTTTCAAAAATCATCTCAACAAGAAAACGAAGGGATAAAGACAGAACAAAGTCAAAGTGAATCTTCCGGAAGCCTCGGCGTGCATGAAGCCTCCGCTGGTCAGACGCTGTCTGCTGTGGCTTCCCCTAATGGCAGCCAGTGGATCTATGGGATCAATGGAGCCTCGGGGGAGCTCAGCGCTTCGACAGCTGATGAGATCTCAAAGGATTTAGCCCCGACCCGGACTCGGTAATAGAGTGACCTTTGACCCTGAGCCTCGCGACCAGGAAATATCGAGCAACCAGGAAGTGACGCACGGCGAGCAGAACGAGACGGAAGGTTCACGTCAGAAAGCTACGGCTGGTGATCTCATTTAAATGCAAATAAAAAACAACTTCTTTACACAATTAAATGAACCGCTTTAGACCGCTCTTATTTTGAAATAAAGACAAGCAAAGGCACTGAGTTTTATTTTTCCGAGGTTACGTTACTCAATATTCTTGATGTATTTACTTTTTTTTTATGAATTAAAAGGTCATTAAGTCCTTCCAGATTATTATAACAAAATATTTGTTTTACCCTATTTACATTTATAGTGTCTTTTTTTAAAACTCTCTCTCTTTCTCTCCTCTCCTCTCCTCAGTAATGTGTGAGCTGCTTCACTCTTCTCAGAATTCACCATCAATCTTGACTGTGTGTGTGTGTGTGTGTGTGTGTGTGTGTGTGTGTGTGTGTGTGTGTGTGTGTGTGTGTGTGTGTGTTAGAGCCTCTGAACTCCATCTCCTTCTTTGGTGAAGCATCTCGCGGCGCCGTCCCTCTTTGTCTCCGTTTTCTTTTCCTCGCCTCCACGTCTCTCTCTCTCTCTCTCTCTCTCTCTCTCTCTCTCTCTCTCTCTCTCTCTCTCTCTCTCTCGCCTCTCACACGGTTTATTAAATATTCCTCCCTCACCAGCCGTCTGCTGCTCGGAGATCTGAATCATCCGAACTCGTTTAAATACACGATCTCCTCAAGCCGCTCGGCTGAAAGACTGCCGTTCATTTACCTTTTCACTAGAGTGGCTGATCTCCATCTGAAAGTGCGTTACAGTTGGTGTGTGTGTGTGTGTGTGTGTGTGTGTGTGTGTGTGTGTGTGTGTGGATGCTTCCGTTATTCTCTCGCTCGCCTCCTCTTATGGTCACGGGGTTCGGTCTCTGTGCAGCTGCTGTACTTTCTGTTTGAACGATGAAGAGCCGGTTTCACGAGGCCAAAATAATTGCAATTAGTTGTTTTGCACCACAGATAAGACTTCTTTTATTTTTTTATTTTTTTGTGAAGATCCTTTTTAGTGCAGAAAACCCCTCTCTCACAAAAACGCATTTTATTCTTTTTTTGTGGAGTTTTATTTATTTATTTAAATATGTTATACTATATTATTATTATATATATATATATATATATATATATATATATATATATATATATATATATATATTCTTTGGATTATTATTATTTTATATTTTCTTTATTCCTTTAGATGTTTGTTATTTATGTTTTGGCTTTACTGTTTAAAAAAAAACCATAATAAAATGTCATAAAAAACTGTTTAAACAGAGCAAAAGAAGAGTTGCATCAAATTATACACAATAAATAATCACATAGAGAGTAAATCAAAAGGAGAATAATTTCTAAGATATTGCACGAAACAAGAGCTGTTAAACGTTTGTCACTCGACCCGGCGCAGTGGATTTGTCTTTGTCATGCTTTTATTTTGGTGGCGTCACACCTGCTGTCTGTCGCCACATGGGAATGATGTCACCTTTCACCCACATGTCACTCAGCGGCCAATCAGCTGAGGGGACAGGAGGAAGAGTTTCTGACACCACAGAGCTGCTTCTTTTTAAACGTTTTAAACGTTTCTTTCAAAAACTGATCTGCAGATTTGTGCGGCGCTCTCGTTCTTTGTTTTGCGGCTGGAGCCGTGGCGTTGCCGCGGTCACGTCACGTCACGTGTGTTGTGTTTACATCCCGCCGCCCGCGAGTCAGGCGCCAGAAGACGGATGGTAAACACGAGAGGCTGCAGCTGTGCAGCTGGAGAACGTTTCGGTCAGTCGAGGCTCGAGTTGTTCAAAGAGAAAGAGTGTGATCAGGGTCTTCCTGTGTGTGTGTGTGTGTGTGTGTGTGTGTGTGTGTGTGTGTGTGTGTGTGTGTGTCCGTTAAAGCCGGATTATAACCGTGAATATGTGTTGTTGGACGTCAGAGGACTGAGATGATGAGAACCTCTCTCCGGCTTGGTAACATGTACTTATACACACATCCCTGTGTATAAGTACACTGTGGGTTTAGTTCTTTTGGGCTCTTTTTTTTATTTTAAAGTGGCAATCTTTAAGATTTCAGTGCTGGTTGATTTCGTATTTTGTGCAGCTGTAATATTATTAATTAAATAAAAAATGGATCGATGGTGACTTAAGAGATATTTCATTCAATGATAATCTTTGAAAAGCTCATTTTTCGTCATCGCCGTCTTCCTCCTGCGAGGCCGTCCGTTCTGGGCTTCTGCAGAAACATGGCGGCCTCCATGCAGAGGACCCGACCCCATGCAGAAACCAAGGCTAACGAAAGAAAACACAGTTATAAGGGGATTAAATACCAATGAAAACAAAGTTGTGAATATTAAATAGATCCCCTGAAATGCAGAACACTGGCCCTTTAAGGATGTGTTT
>JBAMJR010000084.1:5585000-5602500 GCA_038501785.1 Myoxocephalus aenaeus
GTTAAAGCTGCATTCTCTCTCCTGACCACCAGGGGGCGACTCCTCTGGTTGTATAGAAGTCTATGCTTCACGTGTTGAAGCTGCATTCTCTCTCCTGACCACCAGGGCGTGACTCCTCTGGTTGTATAGAAGTCAAAGCTTCATGTGTTAAAGCTGCATTCTCTCTCCTGACCACCAGGGGGTGACTCCTCTAGTTGTATAGAAGTCAAAACTTAATGTGTTAAAGCTGCATTCTCTCTCCTGACCACCAGGGGGCGACTCCTCTAGTTGTATAGAAGTCAAAGCTTCATGTGTTAAAGCTGCATTCTCTCTTCTGACCACCAGGGGGCGACTCCTCTGGTTGTATAGAAGTATATGCTTCAGATCATATGCTAGGAGAGGGTCAAAATCTTATTTTTTTTCCTTTATCGCAACTCTTCCAATGTATTCATACTCCTTAACCGTCTCGTGGAACGGTTTTGTACGCATGCAAAGTGACTCAGATATGAATACATGGTACAAATCCCAGCAAAAATGCCACCATAACAATGTTTTTGCATGAAAATTATAATAATAGTAGCCTCTTTTTGTTTCGAGGCTTGTTAGAGCGATGGGGTGCAGAGCCCCCCGGTTAAGCCTTGTTACCCTCTGAGGCCAGCGCCGAGCTAACAATAGCAGCGGCGCTCCAGATATGGAGAGCGGGAGCTTCGACAAGTCATCGAAATTCAACCGTGCGTCTCTCCGAATAGATAAAATCCGAAACTCTGTCCCCCGAGCCGCCCGGGCGGATTAACGGCCCCGTTTGTGTAAATATCTGCTGCTGCTCTTCCTCCCGCCTCCTTGGATTCATCCTCGGGAGAAAATAGTTTTTTTGTTACTTTGGGACCAACGAATGACTTCAACTTTGGACGGCAGTCGCGTTCGGCGCTTAAATTATAAAGACCTGGACTCCCATAGCGGCCTCGGAGCTCCACAAATATAATATCGGCCACTTTTGCTGCAAATATCGGCGTGCATGGGGCGTAAATGCACGGCAGACTTCAAAATGACGTGTTTGATGATCTATTATTGAGTTATGTCTTCCGGGGAACAGCTGATTTTCCAGCCGTGGTGTTCCCGTCACATTTGACCCCTTTGGCAGTTTATTTCTTCCCCAAACGCTCTACCTCTTGAATACACAGCGCAGCGCTATACGCCCAATCGAAACGTTATCAGAGTCGCATCAGGTGGCCAACAAATGTGTTTCATTCAATAGCATTTAAAATGTTAAATATTGTGTCGTTAGTCGTCATAAGACAAACTAACGGGAGGAAAAGGAAACGTTCAAAGGTGAACTTTAGCATTTTAGCGTTCTCTCTTTTTAAAAGATCCACTCCTGAAATCAGACTGCAGGATTTGTGTGTTGTTCGGTGTGCCGGTCTGATTGATTGCAGGCGATCCGTGTTCCAAAAGGGAGGAGAAAAGATGTCAGTTTGACACCTGATTTTATTTATTTAATTCTTTTATTTTTATTCATGTGTGAAGGATCGGCATCAGAAACGGTTTATTGCGTTCAGTACGTCTGCACATCCAGGAAATCCGGCTTAGTACAAGACATCATTTAAGGATACGAAATATGTCAATATAATGATTACATCTTTTTTAATGTGTATTATTTAAGTGTAGTGCAGCTTTATTATCAATTCATTTTTTTCAATGAATCGTTTAGTAAATCATTTAAAGTGGAGACAAGCACTCACATTGGTGTTTTTTTTGTTTGTTTTGGCTGTAAATGACTTGAACAATGAATTGATTTTGAAATTGATGGACATTGTTTTTTGTTTTCTTCTCATGTTTCATTCTCAATTTTTAAAGCGAATATGTCGGCCATGTTATTCCTCCACTGTTTGTACGTTTTCGTTTCGTTTATCTCGTGTTTTTTGGGCTACAAACTGACTTTTGTTGCATCATGACGATGATGATGTTGACCTTCAGCGCCAGAGGAAAGCTGTGTCGACTCTTCTCTGTGATTCTACCGAGCCCAACTCACCCGTCGTGGTGAAATATTGATCTGCTGGTCACCTGACGTTGTTTCTCTGCTTCCTCCTGCAGCTGGAGATGGAGAAGCTGCAGCTGCAGAGTCTGGAGCAGGACCACCGCAAGCTGACGGCGCAGCTGAAGGACGAGCGCGAGAAGAACAAGCACATCGTCATGATGCTGGTGCGCGAGTGCAAGCAGCTCGCCACGCGGGTGGTGGAGGAGTCGCAGCGCTTCGACGAGCTGCAGGCCCGCCTGGACGAGGAGGGCCGCTCCTCCGGCCGGCGGCAGGAGGAGCTGAGCGCCGAGCGGCAGCGCGGCCAGCAGATGGAGGCCAAGATGGAGAAGCAGCTGTCGGAGTTCGACACGGAGCGGGAACAGCTGCGCGCCAGGCTGGGCCGCGAGGAGGGCGAGAGCCAGAGTCTGCGGCAGCAGGTGGAGCAGCTCAGGACTGAACAGGGCGACGGGAAGGACGGCGCCCAGCCTGCCGCCGGAGCAGAGCCCGCCGCCGCCGTGAGCCCGCCACCCACGCCGCCAGCGGTGACGTCCGTCTCCGTAGCCACGGAGCCCATAAGCTCTCGGACGGCGTCCTGCCAAACGGACCCGCCCCCCGCCGAGGTGGAGGGTCCCAAGAAGAACCCGCTCAGCGTCTCCGTCAAACCGGCGCCCGCCAACTACGCGGGGCTGAGCCTGCCGAAGACCAGCGGCCGGGGGATCGTCCACAGCAGCTCGGGGGGACTGGCGCAGGCGGAGAACGGCTCGGAGGGCCAGGCCCCGCACGGCCTGCCCAGCGGGGTCAGCCCCCGCGTCCAGGCGGCCCGCTACAAGTTCCAGGAACAGGACCAAAACGGCACGGCGGCGTCCCAGAGCCCCCCGGCCCGCGACCTCTCCCCGACCCCCGCCGGCCGGGACAACTTCGCCGCCAAGCAGCAAGCGCGGCACACCGTCACGCAGGTCCTCTCGCGCTTCACCAGCCCTCCGGCGGGAGGCGGCGGCGGCGGCGGGTCGCTGCGTCCGGGCCTGCCCCACTCCGCCTCCGAGGGGGGCCCTTTCCCCGGCCGCCTGAGCCACCCCATCGGCATCAAGTCGCCCACGGTGGCCCGGATCGACCGGGGAAACCCGCCCCCTATCCCTCCCAAGAAGCCGGGGCTCTCCCAGACCCCGTCTCCTCCTCACCCGCCCATCAAGCCCCCGGGGGACGGCGGCCGCTCCCCCGGGGCCGGGCTCAAGCCGGCCACGCCCCAGCTGCCGCCCAAACCCGCCATGGACCTGGTCCCAGCCCTGACGGCCTCTCAGGTGGGTGCCTGCCCACATTCCCGCTCTGGCCCCCAGCGGCAGCCGGCGGCAGCATGCGCCGAGTGCCCCCCCGTCATCAGCCCCGCCGCCACTGTCAGTAGCTCCTCCTCCATAAACCCCCCCTCCACCTCCTCCTCCTCCATTAGCGCTCCATCCTCCCGTAGAGCCTCAGCGGGCAGCCCCCTGGCAGCAGCATCAGGTAACGAGGCTCCGTCTCCCTCCAGGTCTCCCCGCTGCCTCTTTTCTTCGACTGTCTTTCCACGGCGCTGGCATAGCATAGCATAGCATAGCATAGCATAGCATAGCATAGCTTAGCTTAGCGATCAGGTTACAGGCAAGCTAGCCACAGCGATACAAGGCAGAATAGCACAGGGGTCAGTCCAGTTTAACGTCACTGACTCTCTCCCTCACTGCATTCTCTTTCTACTCATCCTTCCTCCTCCTCCTCCTCCTCCTCTTCCTCTGCCCTTAATACCCTCTCCGCCCCCTTACGTCGCCCGTGTCGCCCGCCCGCCAAGAGGTTAGCCCGTCCCTCAGCGCGGAAGGAGCGAGTCGCGGCGAAGCAGATGTTCATGCCGCCTCGAGTAGTCGGATTGGTTGCGTCGGGCTTCCCACCAGTTCCCCTTATCCTCTCTGAAGCTGGTGCCAGAGGCTGCTCTCTCCTCTTCCCCTCCTCCTCCTCCTCCTCCTCCTCCTCATCCTCCCTCCAGCAGCATGAACCCCCACCACCTCCTGCACTTCCTTCAGCTTCCATTAACTCGTCCATTCCGCCTCCCTTGTTTCCATCAGCGGCTCTCTGTCTGACATCTCGATGTATAAATGTGAGCGTTTACGTTTCCCCTGTGACGTGCTTTCTGCTGCTTTTTTACCGTGTTCTTTGATTCAAGAACTATTCCAGTTTATTACAACTTTTGGTCTTGTTTGTCATAGTTTTTTGTGATAAAACAAACTATTTATTACCTGCTGGAGAAAAACGAAGGCCGACAGAAACGATTGTAGATCATCCTCACCAACTGTGCGCACTCACAGAATGTTGGCTTGCTTCTGGTTGTCGGTCGCGTTCTCACACGTGAAGAGAAACGGTGACGGAATACAAGACCCGGGTCGCAATAAAGCTGGAATCGTCCTGAAATGTTCCTGTGAGACGTGACAACGGTGCATTTGCAAGTCCGGTTCTTTTTTGCATGCAGGTTGTGTCCCGATTTGAAATATTTATAAATATATATATTTATGTGCTTTGCAGAAAAGTAAAGACCTTAAATAGACGTAGATAACAAATTGTAGTACAGTTGTATCATGTTTTTTTCTAGGTTGTCTTGATTATGGCTCCTCTGGAAAAGTTATTCACTGATAAGACAGCGGTCAGATATGTTTTATGAATTTTTTGGCTTTGGCCTTTTTATTGCACACCCATAAAACCGTAACGGCCGCCGTTTTACGTCCTTGAGAATCTCTGCGGCACTTTTTCTTCCGCCTCATTTCTCTCTCTCCAGTCTGTGAGACAAATTCCTGCACATACATTTTATTAACTCATATTTAACCTTTCCAAAGGTCACAACCGCCGTTATAAAACCATAGTTAAAAAGCAGCATCTCTAGCCTTTAGCATGACAGTTTGGTGAGTTTAGTAATTGGGTCTTTTTTGTGTTGTTTGTTTGTTGTGCTTGATCACTGAGATTAATAATGTGTACGTTTCTATTCCTCCGCTGTGTGAACATTGTGTGAACGACTGTAGTGAAAGGCTTCAGCGATGTTGATTGAATCTCATTTCATCGGAGGGAGAACGTCTGTTTGGGACGTTTCATCCTGTTTGAGCACGTTAAACTGAATTATATTTATTTATGCCATGTGGTTTTTCCTTTAAGGGTTTAATCCCCACATTTTGTGATGTGGAATCGGTTTTGATTGATAGTGTGTGCTCTGGCGACCAGGAAGGCTGAGCTCTCCTGCCGTGCCTACATGTCCCAGGATGCATTGCACTCGACCGTGTCCTCCTGCGAGGCGAATGCAGCCTCGTCTTTTTTATTTCTTTACGTGAATTATTGAGCAAATTTTGACTTAAAGTATCAAGCTTTATACATTATAAAATCTTTATTTCTTTCTTTATTTAATTGAACCATTTGGCAGTAAATCTGTGTTATTACAACGCTGAATTATCTCTTTAGGAAGGAATTAACCCGGTGGTGTTGTGCAGCAAAGTATTATTCAAACTGTTTATTTATATAAATTCTAGTGGTGATCCTAAAGGGTTTAAAGATGGCACATGCGTCAGGCTGATTTTCACAGAAATGTGGATAAAATTATGATTATGATGAAGATACCTGCGTTTTTTTCTGTGTAACAATCAGCCATAAAAACATGGACTTGTGGGTTTGAATCTCAAGTTCAATATAGGCCGAATTTTCCATCAATGGGAAACATTTAGTGTGAAAAAAGTTAGTTTTTCGAGTCTTAAGAAGTTTAATCAGAAGGTAACAAGAGTTGTTTTTGTTGGCAGTTTGCTGACTTTTCTGAGACTTTGCTCCATTTAGTTTCTTCTTAAATATCTTCTTCATGGTCTGGCACCGTCTGGCAGTAGCATACTGTTGTCTTATTTCCTCTTTTTAATACCTGCACATTTCCATCACATCTGATTCAGAATCCGGTTTATTGCCAACTAGTTTTTCACATGCAAAGAATTCACGATGGTGCATAATTAAATATAGTTAGAGAACTATGCATAACAGCAAGTATTGCAGAAAATGTATATATAGAATAGTAGAAAAATAAAAACATGTACAAAAAACAAAAATGGAAATATTGTATATATTTTTTGCCTATTTCTTTTTATAAACATAACCCCCAAATGAAGTCCATGCTTTCCACACACAAAACATGAATAAATAAATATGTACAAAAAACACGAATAAATGGATAAAATAATCTCAGCCTATGCTATATAAATATACACATGAAACCTAAATAAATAAACACAAATAAATGGATGTGTACAGGAAACATGAACGATTTGAGATGTTGTGGATATATTCCCTAAATATAGCCAATTCTATATAAATATGTAGACAAAACCTAAATAAATAAACATGTCCAAGAAAATGTAGATATTTTTTTTGTCGTATCACTTTTTCCCCCTGAATTCAGCCCGGCGTGGCATTATTCTAAACTTTGGAATCACCACTAGAATATGAGATGCGGCTGGAAATGTTTATTATTTTAATTCCAGTTCTCTACTTCAGACTGACGTGTGCTCTCCTCACCCTGCCAACCCGTCCACCTTCTCACGCCCTCGCTCTCCCGTGCGCAGCACTTCTAGACGCCTCCTCCTCTTCCTCCTCCTCTTCCTCTTCCTCGTTTAACCTGCTCCTGCTCCTCCCCCCCCCCTTGCAGGCTGGTGTCCCTCCGTAGTCTCGTCTCTCAGCGGCGGAGGGCCTGCTGCCCTGGACGGCGGGCGCTCCCTGCTCCCCCAAGCTGCTTCCCAGGGAAATGTCACTTTATTGTCAATGCTGCTTAACCAACCAGACCCGACCACCATCACCACCACTACTACTACCACCACCACCGACTCCACGTCCACCGACACCACCGACACCACCGACACCACCGACACCACCGACACCATGGAGAACAAGCCCAACCTTCTTGACCAAGACCACCACCTCTACCACGACCACAACCAAACCTCTGCCTTGTTTGCTGCTGCTCAGAATGGACACCCAGGTAACTGACGTCTCTTTAATCCATGATGGTTTCTTAGCGTCGCCATATTTGAAGTTCAGAGCGTCTTGTTTCTTCTGTACTGTGTTCCACAGCGAAGTGGAATATTTGAGCGGCGTTTAGTTACACCGCTCAAATAACCTTCCCAGCTACAGAGGGCGGCAACCTCCGGTTCTGCCGAGGGAAGCCAGTGTGGAAGTTTCTTAAACGTGCATTCTCTCTCCTGACCACCAGGGGGCGACTTCTCTGGTTGTATAGAAGTCTATGCTTCATGTGTTAAAGCTGCATCCTCTTTACTGACCACCAGGGGGCAACTCCTCTGGTTGTATAGAAGTCTATGCTTCATGTGTTAAAGCTGCATTCTCTCTACTGACCACCAGGGGGTGACTCATCTGGTTGTATAGAAGTCTATGCTTCATGTGTTAAAGCTGCATTCTCTCTACTGACCACCAGGGGGCAACTCCTCTGGTTGTATAGAAGTCCATGCTTCATGTGTTAAAGCTGCATCCTCTTTACTGACCACCAGGGGGCAACTCCTCTGGTTGTATAGAAGTATATGCGTCATGTGTTAAAGCTGCATTCTCTCTCCTGACCACAAGGGGGCGACTCCTCTGGTTGTATAGAAGTATATGCATCATGTGTTAAAGCTGCATCCTCTTTACTGACCACCAGGGGGCAACTCCTCTGGTTGTATAGAAGTATATGCGTCATGTGTTAAAGCTGCATTCTCTCTCCTGACCACCAGGGGGCAACTCCTCTGGTTGTATAGAAGTCTATGCTTCATGTGTTAAAGCTGCATTCTCTCTACTGACCACCAGGGGGTGACTCCTCTGGTTGTATAGAAGTCTATATAAATGACTCTACTTCTCTCGATGTATTCCCTCAGTAAACATTGTAAACATGAGTTTATGTCTCAATCTCTAGTTTCAAGTCTTCTTCAATACAGCATGATGTTCATTTAGTAAATTATGGTCATTTAGAGTCAAATTGATTGGATGGTCATGATATTATTGGTTGATACTAGCTTCCATAGACACACTTCAAATGTTGTTTTAGTGGAAGAAAAGATAATGAATATAATCCATGATCTTGACAGACGTGATTTCTCTTTCTTTGGTTAAATATCTCATAATTCTCCTCCGACTCTCGCGGCTGTGCGTACATTTCAAAGCGTTGATGGGTTGGATCCCTGCCTGTGGTTTTGGTCGGCGGTTGACCGGATGATTTTAAAGCGCATCGTCTTCTAGGAACGCCCGGAGGCTCGTATTGATCGTTATTGATGGATCAGAGACGCTGAACTACAAACAAAGACCTCGGTGTGATCGAGTGGTTCTGTGAGTGTGGCTGACGTGAATAAAATATAAGAGTCATTAGACACCACCGTGATAATGATTATAAAGTCGATCTATTAATACTTTAATAGATACGCCGGATGTGTACACACACACACACACACACACACACACACACACACACACTTGTTGTTCAACGTTCTATTGTGCTGCACATTAAGTTTTCTCTCGCCTTTGTCACGCTTTGCATGTATAAATATCTGCTTTGTATGTATAAATATCTGCTTTGTATGTATAAATATCTGCTTATCATTATCTTGCGCCCCGTGTGTGTGTGTGTGTGTGAGCGTGCATCTCCGTGTCTGTCCGCCGCTCATCCCGCTGCACCAAGCCTCATACTATTTTGGGGATGCGTCTGTACGGCCACATGCTCCTCAAGGACCTCGTTGGGTCGCAGTGAATCACACTTAAAGACAATAAAACAGCTTTTATTGCCCGTTAGCTGCGGCCATCGATTGAAGGCCGCAAAGTGAGACACAGTTGGGACGGGGGGGGGTGCACCTGGTGGAGATCTGCGCTCCAGTGAGTGCACCTTTTCTTAGATGAGTAAGAGAAGTGGAGATTGAATTGTAAGCAAACTGCGTGAAAGGCTCTGCAGGTTGAACACGCGGCTGCAGAACTAACCGGCTGCCATGCTTTCATGCGTCACTGAACGGCATCTGAGGAAGAACGTGAGGCGATTTCTTCTCCTCGGGTGTGACCGACACACAGAGCAGATCGACGCTGATGAAACGAAGAGGAGAAAGAGTTGATGAGAGATAAGGGGCTCAAAGTTTCTCTTTTAGTCATTTAGTTGTCGCCCTTTTCCACATTTCAGGGTTGAATATCTTGAAAAGGAAACGTTCAGAAGGAACATGGCGTGGATGTTCCAGACATCAAACCTGTGACATTTCAGTTTTTTAAGAGAGACCCAAAGAAAGAAAGAAAGAAAGAAAGAATGCTGTTGTGTGTTTGTTGGCCTTTAGTGAGAAGAACACAAGATGCTAATGTCTGTTGTCGGTTTGAATAAAAGATTTTCTTCCTGCGTGCAGTTTTACTTTTTAGTGCACGAGCAGAAAATAATGATATGTAATAATGCGACTTATGGGAAGTTGGGAAGATGCCATGGATGGAGCGTGCCCGAAAGACGAGGCCACACCTCCTGGTTTTAAAGGAAAAAACACACCTACTTTTTACTGCTACGCTTTATTTTTTGTGCAGTCGAATATTCCTCCGCCGGTTCCCTTGTGTGGAATATGCACAGCTGCATGTAAACAGGAACTTTAGAAGGGAAATGCATTTTATTTTTATTTTTTAAAGCTGATGAATTAACGCTCGTAACGTCTGTGATTGCGTGAGCTGCCGCTGAGTTTTGCATTGTTCGGCATAGCACGAATCCACTCCCACGGACATGCAGGGTGCAGCCAAGGGCCCTGCAGAGTGACCCCTAATGCGTATTACATAGGAGCTGAGGTCCAATGAATTCCCCACCCTGCATATGGAACCCAAGGTAGCAACAGGGGCCAATATATCGTATAGGAGCGACTGAGGCGAGCTTTGGCTTTGGCAGTCATATGTTCACTCTCTTGACTATTCACACCCTGTATCTCTCCCTGTTATTCTCTTTCTCTCTGTGCACACACACACACACACACACGCACACACACACACACACAGTCAATATTTCTTTGTACCGAGAGTTTCCTTCTCGTCTGATCCCCCGTTACCTCCCCTCCTTTCCCCAAACAGAAAGACGTATTATTTTATTTTAGCTCAGTGTTGGTTCTAACAAAAGGTTTCTTTCATCGGACTTTCTGAAAAGCAGGAAGAAGAGAAAAAAATTGGGAAATTCTTGGGATTTCTGCCCACATTTTGAAAGATAACTGGCTACTGTGCTTTTGTACTGGAGGGTAAACATTTGGACGACTTGTCATTCGACGCGATTTAAGATCAGAGACTCGCGGGAAATGTAGGCGTCGAACGCCAAGACCGTGATTGACCTTTTATCCTTTAGTCGTTTTGGACCGACGTGGTGCTGAGCTTGCATTTCATTCGGCACATCGAGCGGTCTGACTGCCGCCGGGCCGACGAGCTAATCAACAAAGTGTGGTAGCTTTCAGGGTGATTGTGTTGTGTGCGTTCCAACACGATGTTTTGTGTCTCCGTCAGAGTGCGTGACGCTGCTGCTGTCGTCGGGATCGCCCGCCGACGTCTCGGACGACGACGGATTCACGCCTTTACATTTTGCCGCCGCCCACGGCCACAGCAGGTGAGTCTTCCTCTCTTTCCAGTCCTTCCTCTCCTTCCTCTCGAAACATCGCGCCGCGAAGGGGGCGTGGCTTATCTCCGTTGCTTGTCTCTATGAAAGGAGCTTTCATTTCCGCTATCGACCATGGAATAAATAACCACTAGTTCTGCTTTATACTTGTTGTGGAAGTCCCAAACATGTCGGAACATGAAACGCCCTCGTGTTTGGGTTCATGACATCATCCGTAGCCGCACACAGCTCGGTGAATTTCACCGACTCCTCCAGGAACTGCGTCTGGCTTCTCCGTAAAACGCATACCGATTCCTTCATCCTCCATGGAAATAACCACTAGTTCTGCTTTATACTTGTTGTGTAAACTCCACATACGTCGGAACATCAAACTCCATGGTGTCTGGGTTCATAATATTATCCGTAGTCCCACAACAGCGTCCTGGAAAGCGATTCTGACATCCTCCTGTTTCCCAGTGAACTACGAGTCGATCTGTCAGAGCTTTCCATCTGAAAGCCCGATGTTATGTCTTGGACTATATTACGGTACAAATGGTAGTTTAAGTTCGAGAATGTTTTTTAAAATGGCCGCTCTCGTCACCCGCGGGTTGGACGTCCAGCAACTTCCCCCTTTAGCTGCGATAAATGATGGCAATATGCCGCTTTAAAGCTGGGTTTAAACTTTTTAAACTTTATTACGGTCGTCATTTACATGCAGCGAGGGTAGGCTAGATCTTAAAAAAGGATCCGACCTAAAAACCTCAACCCAACTGTATTAGCATTAAAGTCTCCAAAAGCCCCCCAGAAGATGATCTTTCTTTTCTTTTCTTTGTCAGAGCATTTGATTTATTGGTTGCTGACAGGCTATAATGAAAAATGTAAAAAAAAAAAAAAAGTGAAGAAGCCGAGCTTGTATTACATTTTTTTGCAAAAGCTGTGACTGAGATACCTGTTGGGTTGACCTCGCTCACGTCGGCCTTTTCTAAAGTGACTGTGAACTTCAGCGGCTCTGATCTCATCCCGCTGTTTTCAATCGATGACTCACGGCACATAGTGTTTTCCGAGCGGTAGCTCCGGTACCCGTGCTCGTGTTTTCCGTACGTGTCTGGTGGGTACCGTCACCCCGCCGGCGCCGCCCGGTGGCAGAGCGCAGACGGTGAAGCTTTACGGGGTTCATTTCACCCCAATGTTCTGCTGATTTATCTTCCGGCTCCCGTTATGAATTATTAACCACATCTTCTCAGAAACAGTCGGTTCTGATCGCACGTTATTGATCCTGAGGCGTTTGTGGGACGAAGCGTACATTAGGAGAAGTGTGTGTGTGTGTGTGTGTGTGTGTGTGTGTGTGTGTGCCAAAAACACGATGCCCAGGACCAGCTGAGGAATGTGCAGTGTTGTAATATCTGATCACAGTGTTATTTATAGAGTGGGGATATCCAACAGGCATGCTGTCACACACACACACACACACACACACACACACACACACACACACACACACACACGGTCGTGTTTTCATGACTTTTGGAGACAACCCATTGACTTGCATTAATTTCTTGGAGACTTACCATAATCATAACCACTACCAGACTAAGTCTAACCCTTTCCGTAACCGTAAGGATTTCTGTGATGGGGATGTGCATTGTCCTCATTTTGTCTCCATAAGACTGGTAAAACACAGCCACACACACACAGTTTATTTCATGGGTTTAACAGGGTGTTTTTTTTGGTGGTCGTGACTCAGTGGTCGTGTTGGCAGACAGGCTCCAGTTTTCCTCTCTTCCTACTGGCTGGAGGGCTGATGGATGGTTAGATATATAGATGGATGGATGGATGGTTAGATATATAGATAGATAGACGAATGGATGGATGTCTGAACAGATGGATGGTTTGATATATGGATGAATGGATGGTTGGATATATGGAGAGATGGATGTTTGGATATATAGATGGATGGATGGATGGATGGATGGATGGATGGTTGGATATATATATATATATATAGATGGTTGGTTGGATATATATATATATATATATATATATATATATATATATATAGATGGTTGGTTGGATATATATATATATATATATAGATGGTTGGTTGGATATATATATATATATATAGATGGTTGGTTGGATATAGATATATAGATGGATGGATGGATGGATGGTTGGATATATATATATATATATATATATATATATATATATATATATATATATATATATCCATATACGGATGGATGGTTGGATATATAGATGGAAGGATGGTTGGATATGTGGATGGATATGGTTAGATATATATATATATATATATGTGGATGGATGGCTATATAGATGGATAGATGGATGGTTGGATATATATATATATATATATATATATATATATATATATATGGATGGATGGATGAATAGGTAGGTAGAGGACACAGAGAGAGAGGGAATATGTGCATGATGGAACAATGCAATATGTATTTTTGAGCCTCACCTTTTACATTTTATAATTTTTTTACGGCAAAGTCAATATTTCAGAACGATGTAAACCTGATAACTGTATATGAGTCAATATTTAAAGCGATGCAGTGACAACCTTCTTGTCAAAGATGACGCCTAAATTGACAAATGCAGTGAAATATGTAATAATCAAAGATTAATAATTAAAAACACATCCGATTAAAAAAAAAAAAACATATCTTCTTTTCTTGCCTTTTGAGTACAGTTAAAAATAAAATATCCCCGTCCCCAAATGTTTACACTTGTTCAAACAGACAAAATAATACTGACCAATAGCATCACCCCCTCCTTCATATATGAGTTCGGGTCAGGCAGGATGTGTGTATTTAAACACGCGTGTGTGTGACGTCGCCCCTCCTCCCTGCAGCTGTGTGGAGGTGCTGCTGTCTGCAGGAGCCGCTGTGGACTCGCCGGGCGGCCCGACCTCGCTGCTCCTGGCCTGCGAGGCCGGGGCGCTGGACTGCGTCCGCGTTCTGCTGGGCGCCGGAGCCGACCGCTCACGCACCACCGCGGTGAGTCTGCCATTTTGAGTTATTGGACAAATTAGTTGAGTTGTTTTTCATGTACAAACGGTAACCAGGTGAGTTTACACGTGCAGCGTGCTTTAGTTTCCTTTAACCGCCTGACAATATGAATACGGTCGTGTTCTCGTCGCCTCAGAATGAGACGTTTGTTTTTACTGGCTCGTACATCGTACACGCTGAAGTTTCAGGTGGTGGCAATCTGCAGCTCCACCGCTAGATGGCGCCAAATCTCACAGACAGGACCTTTTTTAAAGTTTGAAAACATCAATTTTACAGCCTCAATCTGATCTAAACGGTACTTTTGCAAAGCCAAATTGGTTTTGTCTTCCCGTCTCTTTTAATTTGTAAAAAGTATCATCTGATTGTTTTAATGTAGCTTGGGAAATGAAAATGTTATGATCTTTGTGCCATTTAATCAATCACGGTCATTTACTAATTTCCCCATATTTGTTCTTTATTATTTCTAGAGTTTAAATACATTTTCATAAACTCTACTCTAAAAAATCCACTAAATGTGATTCTTTCACGTTTGTTCCTCGTCATTCCTACGAGGGGGCTAATTGGTGTCCTCGCTTCCTGGGTCTCCACGGTAACCAGCGGGGCCCCGTTGGTTGCCGTGGCAGCATGCGACGAGGCCCTATATTTAGCCGCCCGTACCTGCTTTTGTTCCGCATTCGTCCCGCCGTCCCCGCAGAGCTGCAGCGGCATATCTGACCCCTTCAGCTCGGGCCGTATTTTTAGAAACCGGAAAATGTTGGCCAGCGAGTAACGATCCGACACGGAGGAGGAGATGTGATCCGCTGAGAATGTGCAGTACAGTCAGGGCTCTTCTTCTGGGGGTGATTGCTGTCTGTTTATTGTGTATGATTTGATCTTCAGTGATCGTCGTCTTCTCGTAGCAGAAATTAGAACTTTGGGAAGAACTGAAGCTAAAATCAGTCGTTCTCGCCAAGGATTTTGGGGCATTTTTTCAGGGGGATTATTATTCTCAGTATGTTTTTTATTACGTGTGCTTGAATGCGTATGAACCCGAAACAATAAGCAAATTTGTCAACAGCAACAAGTTTTGAGCAAAAATGCCTAAAAATCACTCATTTGTGCTTTTAAAATAAGTATATTGGCTTTTTTCTTGGCATTTTATGATCGTAAATTTAATAATTTAAGATTATATGAAAATATTATTATACACTATAAATTGTGAAGGCTGTTTTTCACTATTACAGCCATTTGACCACTGTTCATTGTTTATTTAAGAACATATTTGGCCCATGATGAGGTTCTAGTTTGAACCTGCGTTAGCGGACAGCTCCCAACCTTTTTTTTTTTTTACTTTATTCTCATATTTCCGTCTCTGCAGGACGGCTGCACGGCTCTCCACGCCGCCGTGCGCTCCGGAGACGTGGACACGCTGCGTCTCCTCCTCTGCCACCCGACTCCGGGTGACCCCGCCGTGATCCCTGACCCCGCCGGCGCCGCCCTGGCGCTGCCCGCCGCCCTGCTGAACCAGGCCAACGGCGACGGCTGGACGGCTGCACACATGGCTGCTGCCCTGGGCCTCAAGGTGAGGACGGGTGTGATGCTCGTTGCTCCGTGGCTGCGTCATGTGTAAACAATTGCTTTTTATTTATTTTATTGTATTGCTTTTTGTTAGCATTAATTCTATGAAGTGATAACGTTTCCGGGCTGTGTGTCTACTGCCCCCTAGTGGTGTTGGAGTCTCTGACTTCGATAACAACACCTTGAAAAATATCGACGTTCAATACCATTTTTGATACCGCGGAGAAAAATGTACATAACTATGAGGGTTATAAACATGTATTTATTCAAATGTGACTTGCTTTTGGAGCCTCAAGTGGCCGTTTTGTGGAACTGCAGTATTCTTTTTTTGCACTTCCACGTTTCTAAACCAATCTGTGGCGACGTGTGAGAATATTTCTGTCTCATTATGAAACTATAGTGGTCCTTCTAGGTCAATAACGGCAAACACTGAAGGCTCCAACATGCAAGTTATCATCACGAAAAGCAGCACCATGAGTCAGAAAATGAATCTTAGTATTGAATAATCGATAGGTTGATTTTTTTTTGGACAACGCTTCCCCCTAGTGGCCATAAAATCAGTTGCACAGCTTTAATCTCAACATGAAGTCAGCCTCCTGATCAGCTGCTGGTCCGCAGTCTATATTATGTCCATTCTGTGCATTTATTCACACCTGTACACTTCCACTGATGTCCCGCCGGATTATGGGATGGCTGACCGTGACGGCTGCAACGTCCCGCTGCCTCAAACCAACGCAGGAGACACCAGACGAGAGACTCCACGGGTGTCTGCTTTCAGAACAAAGAAAAAAGGCTTTTTGTTCTTGTTTTGTGATCATGATGTGTGTGTGTGTGTGTGTGTGTGTGTGTGTGTGTGTGTGTGTGTCTGTGTGTGTAGGAGTGTCTGGAAGTGCTGTGCAGCCACAGTGAACAGGACATCGAGAGGAGAGATAAGTGTAATCGCACTATTCATGACGTGGCCACTGACGACTGCAAAGATCTACTTGAAAATCTCCGTGAGTGGCCTCTCTCTCTGTCTGTGTGTGTGTGTGTGTGTGTGTGTGTGTGTGTGTGTGTGTGTGTGTGTGTGTGTGCGCGTGTGTGTTTGCTCGACACTTTAATGCAGAAGAATTTAAATATTATACCTTTTTTAAAGAAGGTTTGCGAGCAGTAAAGGACCAGAAAGTAATATCACAATAAATGTAACATTTCAATTGTATGTGCTCATCACTCATTTAAACATTAATACTGAATATAAAATATAATATAAGTTCATACATGATAATATTGAGGGTGTTTATTAAATAAACGTTTTAATGAGGAGCAAAGAAAGTTTTTTTTACAGGATTTCAAACGAGACACGCAAGAATAAATGTGTTTTTTCCCGATGAAACGTCACAATGTTGAGTGTCGACTTTGGTCCCGCCGGTTCTGACCGACTTCTCTCTCCCCGCAGACTCGTACCGGGTCCTGGTGCGGGTCCGGTGTCCGGGCGGTGGCGGCGCCGGCTCGCTGTGCCCCGTGGAGGCGCTGGAGGAGGAGGCCAGCGGCGTCACCAGCAGCCGCTCGGTGCTGGGCCGAGTGTCGGTGGACCGGTCCACGCGCTGGTGCCGGCTGGCCGCCGCCCTCGGCCACGCCTTCGCCGCCTACCTGCAGACCGTGTGCGGGGAGGAGCCTCCGGCGGCCGGCGAGGAGACGCAGCAGCGCCCGCCGCCGCTCGGCCTCAGCGCCGCCAGCATCGCCTCCGTCCTCATCGGTGAGCTCTTATAACTCCTCCTCTACTTCTTCCGTCCTTCTCTTTTCTCTCTTCTTTCCATCCTCTCTTGCAGCCCCTCCCCCCCCTCCCTCTTTTCCTCCCACCTTGCGGGACTGTACTTGTTCGGCTTCACGGAGCTCGTACCGTGTTCCTTCTTCTTTTGAGCCGATGAACATGTGTGTCTGTTTCTGGTGATCGGGTGTCATCAGCTGGTTGAGTTAGAGTTACGTGTGTGTGTGTGTGTGTGTGTGTGTGTGTGTGTGTGTGTGTGTGTGTGTGTGTGTGTGTGTGTGTGTGTCAGACTGACAAAAGAGGGAACCGATGTGCTCGACTTCTTCTTCTCTCTCTCTCCGTTTCTCTCTCGTTACACTTCTGTGTCAGGTTTACTGTCTTTTTTACACAACATGGATCGAGACTGGTGTGTGTGTGTATTTTGGGTATGATGATGATGATGATGATGATGATGATGATGATGATGATGATGATAATGAAGAAAGCAGCAGTAGAGGTGGTATGCATAATGGATGAGAAAATGTCCGTCTTCTGTGTCAAACTGCAGACACTCTTTGGTGTCTTTG
>JBAMJR010000085.1:0-35000 GCA_038501785.1 Myoxocephalus aenaeus
GTTCAAAATGACATATTGACCTTGATGCCATTAACAACCCATATTTTACTCCCCAAAAAATGTGTGCTGCTGTAAAAACAGTGTGCAAAATACCCAGAGGTAATCTGGTGGTCCCACCTGCTGTGCCTACTGCTCCGGTGTGTTGCCAAATTAAGTTCTACACAGACTCAATATGCAACATGCACGATTTAAAGGATGCAAGCCAAGGTAACAACTAGGCTATATCGGCTTTGCAAACACGTCACCAGTGCAATAAGGTTGCTCGCACAACTACACAACCACGCAACAATGATATATGCCTTGCAACAGGATCACTCGCCTCTCTCTCTTTAACCATACACACACACACACACACACACACACACACACACACACACACACACACACACACACACACTTGGTTGTCGCTGTAAAACCTTTCACCCTATGCACAGCCGAGTACAACCATTATGTCGAAGCAGAAACAAATCCATTGCTTTTCAGGTTGTACTGGGTAACGTTATAACGTTATTGACAGTTGAAAGTGGCAATTTTGTGAAGATTTTTTCAGCAACCCCCCAAAATGTTGCTGTTGAAGGGGCTCTTAAGTGTCAAACAAGTGCTCTCGAACCCTCCCGACCCCGCCTTTCACACACTGGGTAGAAAGCTTAAGACCACACTACAAACATCCCCCAACATTATCTCACCCACATCAATGGGAACCATTATCTCCATGCAGAGGTCCAAAGGCTTAATGATCAGGTTGTCCTTAACTATCTGCTTATTAACCACCGTGACAAAGCCTTTTTGTAGGTAGATTTCCTCTGTAAATGTCAATTGGAAGGACAAGAGAAGCAGTGAGTTTGAGCAAAATTTGACAAAGTGGCAAGGAAGATACAATAGTTAAATACAGGTGTTGGCCTCATAAGGAGTTGCCTGTGGTGATAGAAAATGGTAACATTAACCAAATTAAATGGTGAACTACTTCAGTGTAAGACTGTAAAATTTCTCTTTGTAGCATACACACAGGAATCCATAACGTTCCTAACATGTGACACACTTTCATAACAGCATGGAGGTGGGCATTTGAGATGCCGCCCCACTTTGTAGACAAGGACAGGAGGGGAGACATCAAACTTCTGAGGGAAATAGAAAACTGAGGCTCAAGCAGATTTTCTGCCGGTGACATTATTGATGCTGATCCCTCTGTGCGTCACGCTACACTCTTACTAATCAGGTCTCACTATAATGTTTCCACACTGTCTCTTTCTCTGATCAATGACACTCTACGTTTTTTTAAAAGCATGAAACTTCAGACAGTAAGCGTGACCTGCACAGCTAATCGCCTCCGACAGCTACTAAATCATCAACATGCCACATTAGATGGAAAGAGGGGCGGAGGGAATGTAAAGATACAAGTCACAGGTGTGCACAAGTAAAGACACACCCACACACACACACACACACACGCGCGCACACACGTGTGGCACACTTTGCCATATTTCACCAACAGAGCTACATATCATTTTGACACATTTGTAATTACTTTTTAGCTAATTATGTTGTCATCAAGAAGAATGTCAGAAACAACGATTCCCAAAACTTGACACAGAGAATGTTCCTCCTTTTTTTTTTTTCTCAATTAGAAAAACAGAAGTGCAAATATTAGAGCAGTGTTCTGGCCAATTGTAATTATGCCACTGTGGCTGATATTATAAAATAGTTTTGCACATTTCTACAACAGCTTGCATATAAGCATGCACAGACACACACACACACAGAGACACACACACACACAGTCACTCTTCAGCTCATGTCATAACTGCCTTGCAGCAGCAACGCAGCCTTCTAAGACTCCACATGACAAACATTTGTGAATATTTGAAGACGTCACAGTCAGAAACATAATTGCACATCTTTGGAGTACATTGCCACTGTTGCCCCCAAAACACCGACAACCCAACACAAGTTTCCTCTAATTGACCTGAATGAGCCATGTAACAAATAGAAATCACTTTGATAACGTGTCATCACTTCCTTCAGAAAAACTGAGAGAGCGACAAGGATTAGAGGCTACAAAGAGTGAGAAAATACATCCTGTCTGTCTGCGGGTCTGTGAGTGTGTGTTCAATGTCGGGACAAATCACATATCAAACAGACTTATAAAGCTGCAAATTGCAACATATCACACGTGAAGTATGTCTTTAACATCTTTTTCGTCTGGGTAAAACTACAAAGATAGAATTATCCAAAACTCAACCCTACGTCTCGCTGGGAGGTGGGTGCGGATGCTCTATAATTGTTATAAGAATGCGTGTGTCAGCAGAGCAGGTATACAGTGGGGGAGCAGATGTGTGTGTGTGCGTGTGTGTAAATGCACTGAGCGGCTTAAGACTTCTTGTTGGTGTTTAATGAGTTTTGTGCGGAAAACTCCAAGGTCTCTGGGATAAAAGTGAGCCTCCGTAGTCTCTATTTGGGCCAGTATTAACTCTCCATTGCTGCAGGCTCCTCTGCTAACTTGATCAGGCAGGTATGGGCCAGGTGCTTTGTGCCCTCACTTCACTGAAATGAAGGCTCGCACAAGGGCATGCTGACACAAACACACACACAGTAGTCACTCAAAGGGACACACACACACACACACACACACACACACACACACACACACACACACACACACACACACACACACACACACACACACACACACACACACCATCTTTCTTTGTTTTTTTTCTGTCTTTTAATACATACATGCCGCCACAACCCCACCCAAATTGCTGCATGGGAGCAAACACAATACCATCTAATCAGCGGGAACAGCTACATCAACCTCCCGGAGATGAAGAGACACACAAGCCGGTATGGCATGTGTCTATAGCTGTGACAGGTCTAATTTAAGCTCACGGCTAAATACAGTACAGCGCAAACGCTGCCCTTGTGAACCGAGTTTCACGACGCCTTTGATGGCTCAACATCAAAGCTGAATATCACCAGTTTTAACTCCAATATATTAATTCACTTTCTATGTTTAGGTTCTGCCTCCTATTGCCGCAGAGATGGGGGGGGGGGGGGGGGGGGGGGGGGGGGGAAAGAGAGAAAAAGTGAACTTTTCCTCACAATGTATATTAATGCAGCGAGACATAAGAGTCTCAAGTCACACGAGACGCTCAGCTCGTCGACTGACCTACATTTCCTAGAAATTATGGCATGTATTTTGGAATAACTTCCTGTGTCATTATGATAACAATTACAGGTTGTGGTCCTGGTTAATACCCCTTCACTGCTCTAAATCCCCCGGAGTCAGTCGCAAAGAATACTGGGCGTATATAATGTGTGGTCTCCATTGGTGTTGACGCACCAGCCCTGGGGTCCATCTGGGCTTGATTGTAGGCCAAAAGCAGATGTTCCTGCCCATATATGCGTGTGTGTGTGTGTGTGTGTGTGTGTGTGTGTGTGTGTGTGTGTGTGTGTGTGTGTGTGTGTGTGTGTGCATGTTTTCCTCCCTATACCTTAAAGCATGTGTGTGTAGAATGCGTGTGTGCATAGCTGTCTAACTGACCCAAATGTATCTATTACTGCTGAAATACCTCTTTTTTTAGTGTGAGTGTGCCTGACCCACTTGTATCAGTTTATGTTTACTTGCATGTTCCTCTGTGAGTGTGTGTTTGAATCTGTGCCTCCTTATATTTATTTTTACATTATATTCTGACAGTGTGAACAGCTGCTGATCTGATCTTCTTTTTTGGTATTTACATGTCTCTTCCTCCATGTGTGGTCATGATATGTGCCATAGAATGTTTTTTATTATGTTTGTAAAATATTGATCTAAATCCTGAAGAAAGTTTATATGTGTTTGTGATTAACTGATTAGACTCATTCTCTGAACCCAGCTTCTCAAGTGTGAGGATTCTTTGCTTTTTCTGTTCTTTATCAAAGTTAATGAAATATATTTTGGACTGATAAAATAAGGGTATTTGAAGACATCACGTTGGGATCTTGGACATTTTAGTGAGCATTTTGATGGACACCGTGATCTATTGAAAAGTAATCAGCAGAGTAATCAGTGTTTGCCCAAACTCTGGTATAAAAATAAAGAAAACTTCCCGACAGGATGTTGAATCAACTAATCTAAGCTTGCTTGACATGCAGGTCTGCGCTGCCCGATGTTGAGGTTTTTGAGGTGTGTGCACACATCATCTCATCTGCGACCCATAACACCCATCTCGCAAAGACATTCACATGCATCCCCACAGAGGGATGATAGCTTGAGTGGGAAGATTTCTCAGTAGTGTTTTGGGATTATTTGGATTTGAATGCATGCTTTCTCTTCATCGAAAACAAAATACCATTTATTTCAAGCTCGATTGATTATATGCCACTTCTCAACCACAGGCATTTTAATCAAGCATTTTTGCACTTAGTGAGCCTAATTCCTTTGTTCTCCTTCTTAAAACATCTGAACAAAATCCCTCTCACGATATCAACATGTGTTGCAGATTAGCAGCAATTAAGCATGAAAGACAAATCTGCTTCTATCTGTGATTACTCTCATATAAAACATATACCCAGTTGTAAATAGTCAAAATAATGTTGCATATTACAATACAAGCAGATACTGTTGAGCTCTTCTTATTTTCTGTCCTGTGTTATTAGGTGGTCTGTAGTATTATAGCTGTCAGAAATCCAAAAATGCATTATTACATGGTTACATGGACTTTGTGCAGTCAGTGGGAAGACTCAGAAGGAATTTGTATATGTGCGTGACGAAGCATTATAGCTGTTCTGCGATTTACACTCCAGCAAGTTTGTCTGGATGCGTGCATATATTATATTTGCTTTGTATTATTTTTGTTCAAGTGAGTACGTGTGAATAAGAGAAAATGAGAACATACGTGTGAGCGAATGCATTGCTCGGCTGTCTGGGAAAACCGAAACAGTGGGAAGTAAAGGCTTTCAGGCTCGCACTGACCCGCTCTTCAGAAACATGGAGAGGTGCAAAAGACTGGAGAGGAAGAGGCGTCGAGAAAGTCGTTTAGGGTCACTTGAGGTAGATTACTGGAGAGGGGCCGGTAATAATGAGAGGAATAGAGGAACAAAAAGATGGAGGAGATGCAGTAGAGGATGAAGATTAAGAGGTTGGATGAGATGAAATTAAGGGACGGACTTGGATAGAGAAGGTTCGAGGCGAGAGGAGAGGGGTGTTAAAGAGGTTAGGTGGGAACAAAAGGAGAGCTGAGTGAGGCGGAGAATGGAGAGGATTAATGGAAGATGAGTTCAGATGGAAGGAAAGGAAAGGAGCGAGGAGTTTAGAGGCACTTCAGAGAAAGGAGTTTGGAAAGTGTGGCTGTGAATGAAGAGTGCAAGGGATCTCCATGAATAACACATGCCATAAAACTGCAATTCCTCACATCTCCAGCCCGGTGTGTGCATGCCATGTGTCAGGAGTGTGTTCCCACCGAGGTAATTGAATCAGGACATGAAAACAAGAGGAACAGACTCAGGGTGAGGTGGTCAGGCACAGCTGGAAAAGCAACAGTCCCCACCCTCCTTTTAAACTAAAGGGAAAGGAAACACCAGGGGGGGAGTTTCTGGGACGACGATGTCCAGAGAGCTGACTCTACATGACCTTTCACAGGCGCCACAGCTCCAGGTGCAACACAGCACAGGTCTATTTCACATTCAATTCTATTCTGAATCCCCATGTCTTTAAAAAAAATATTTTGCCCATCTCAACTCCATATGTCTGGTGTTTTCACCACCAGGTTTTTTGTTTTTGTTTTGTTTTATGTAACTGTGGCTGTTATCGTCCATCATGGTGTGAGATGATGACGGAATGGGTGAAAATTGATTCAAACTCGCGTAAAAATACCTATAACAACCCCGCCGCTTTTCCAGGCTGGAAAAATGTTGCAGGCGAAGGAGCCCAAATTGTGTGAAAGGCAGTTTAAAGTGCTCTGTTTGCGATGCATTTTTTTTAATCAGGTAAACTACGGCTATTGCAAAACAGGGGAAATTGCTTGTAAAAACTTCCACTCTGCTACCTCATGCCTCGAACCGGAGAAATCTGGAAGTGGAGGTTCATTTTGTGAGCGGGCGTGTAAATAAACATAAACAACACGAGGTGTAAATGAGCCTAACAGGGAAATAAAAAAGTTGGGTTAGTCGCTTGTACAGCTGGCCCAGACTGTTAATGTCTACACTTTTTCTATTAGACGGGACCCCCTGGCTGCCTCATACAATTATGTTATTCTTCTGGGGCTGTGAGTGTGGGTGTCTGCATTGTGAGACTGTGTCTGCAGGTGATAAAACAGCAGAAAGCACATAAATAATGACTTAATGATCCCCTCCCTCCACCCTTCGCTGTAATGATGACAATGGCGTTTTCCAAGCCGGGAAGCCGGTGGGGGAAGGCGGGGTAATCCACATGTGGCTTCCAGGTGCAATAGACTCCAACTCTGTTCCTTCTTAACCTCCCAACTTGCCATGGACATCCGCCTTTTATTATCCCGCCATCACTGTGAATCCATCGATAAAATGTATTCATCCTGCTGCAAATGTAGAAATATGTATGTATGAAAGCTTTCTGTTCTCAAGGGAACGCTACAGCCAGATGATCTGCGTTAATCAACCCAACAAGTTGCATTATTGTGTCTACAGAGATTGTGCGAAAGGGGCAACTGTGTGTAAGAGGGAGAATAAAGGAGAGAAATAGATAATTTTGAGTGACAGAATGTGTGGGACCAGACCCAGAATCAGACGTGCGGCTAAATTACAGTTCAGCTGCTGAGGCAGAAATAATTGTATGATTCGCGTAATTGTTTCTTTATGTGGGTTCTGCTACATAACAATAGCAGTAAATCATGTGACTGTACACTGCAATTAACATCCCTTTTCCGGCTTCACAGTAATCACGCTCTGTGGCTAAATATGACAATTTGATAACTTGTGTTTTATACAAATATTTTCACCCCTGCAGCTTTTTTAATCATTTTTCCAACACCTGACCGTAGCGTCCTTTGCAGCTTATGCTCAGAAAAGCATCATTTCGCCGAAGGAGTTCAGGGAGGAGTCTGACTGTCATTGACTCGGCGATGGAGGAAAAAGACGACTAAGAAGCGCTTAAGAGTGAGAATCAAAGCAGAAAGAGAGTGACTGTAACCTGCCAATTACTATAATTGCTTCAGCTAAAACACATGATATCTTATATGGTGTGAAATCCCATATGTGCTCATATACAATTATAAAACAAAGACTAAGCCAAGAAGAAACACATATTTGCAATGAGAAAGTGTTATTATGATATATGGGGCTCAGAGGGGAGAGAGAGGGAGGCTTTGTGGGTGTGGAGCTCCGCTGAGGACAATGATAGGTTACGTTGCATCTCATTGCGTTCAGATAGACCTGCCACCACCTGTGGGACTAAACCCGTTCCAGGAAGCAGAAAGTGCCGTTGTTTCATGCCTGTGACGACACAACACTGGCCACACAACTGAGCATGAGGGGTTTTAGTATCCTCGAATAAGTCACCGCCTCGCTCACAGATCCAGCTGCCAGCAACAATGACCTTCCCACATCAGAGGGAGGGCCAGCGAAAAGATTATTTCCCTCTGGGGATGAATTAAGTATTGTATTAATATTATGATATTCAGCGCAGAATGAGAAGGTGGGTGGGAGCAGAGAGAGGGTTGAGGGAAAGGAGGAAAAGCATCCTCTATTGTCTAAAAAATATTTGGAATGGTTTGTGTAGGTCCAAACTTCTGTGTTTAGTAACACCAGCAGATGCATTAAAAGAAACAAAACAAAAACTCAACTATCTTTGCCGGTACAATTACCTCAGCTGAGCAACAGTTTCCTCTTCGCAGTGTGCGATACTACTCCCTTTTTGTGTGCTTTTCTTAAGTCAATAAAAAGACGTTGACCCTGCAGGATAGAATCCCCTTTTGCCCTTAACTGCTGCAGAGAAGGGAGTGATTTCTACCAAGAAAGCCTTTGGGGAACAGCGTGGAGCACAAAATAAATCAGGATGCCACAGGGCCCGTACGTCGGAAGGGCAGAGGTCAATTTTTAATGACAAGAAGTGCAGTACAACAAAGTGTTGTAGACGGGCAAGTCCAGAGGAAATGTATCCTCCGCGTAGGAGTTCCTCCCTCACTGCGCCTGCTCTGCAACAGCTTGAGTCCAAAACAACCGCAAAGCTTTCCTGCAACAAAATCCATGTTATCCTTCATTTATACCGATTTGACTGAGCTGATCTCGGCTTAGCCTCATTAAGGCAATTGTCTTTTCTTCTACAGTGAAAGAAAGGTTTTTTTCCATGCAACTGCGCACATTTCTCGCACACCTGCAGCTGCATCTGTTTGAAAGGGCATCAGTGGAGTTGGGGGTCAGGCCTGCTCAGGCTAAGGTTAACCAGTGGGGCCAGTCCCATCTCTGAGAAAGTGAAACTGGAACCTTTCCTTTCAGTCACCCCGCCTGACCTCCAGAGGCCTGACGCATGCACGCGAGAGTGGGGCTGCATGTGAAATAAGCAGCAGAACTATTAATATTCCTAGTATTTGCGAGTGTTTATTTGTTTTTGATATGTTTGTTACTGACTTGACTCGCTCTGGTTTGCTTATTCTTTGCGGTTTATTTGCTGATATCATCTTTGTGTCTATCTGACCGCCTCCTTCCTATCTCAGTCTACATTATAATATGCTACAAGGTTTAACTCTTTAGCACGGCAAGGCAAAGCAGCGCCGCTGCGCCTATTATCGGACAGTTTTTAAAAAACATTTAACATAACGTTTCCTTAATTATCTCCGGAACCACATTGTTGTTTAACTTCATTTAAAGTTCTACAGTTCCGCAACTCTTGTGAGACGATACATATGGCATAAAATATAATTAAAGTAACCGTTAAGTTTAAGTACTTACGTAAACTCCTCCGACTATACGGCTGCTCTGTCAGCTTGCCGCGATGGCCGCAAGGTTTCACCAAATCCATGATAAATACCCTTTACAAAGTCGGATTTCCCTAACAAACACATCTCAGTAACCGTACGGGCTTGTGGGAGTCTAACAAAGCAATCAAAATCCTTACGAACTCCATATTAGTACCTGTAAAATCACATGTTTCTTTTTTTCTTCTCTGTCTCACATATCCGCTTCCTGTGACTTACGTGTACCCCCCACATTTCTAGAAACACACACAGCAAGAGGGAAGGCTTATGCAAATTTTAATACCCAGCAGCCTCTAGTGAGACAATGTATTGTCATAAAACAAGTAACTTTTCTATTTTTTAACCGAACGACACGTTCTTTTGACTAAAACACCTTCCCAATATGTCAAAGCTTGGTTTTGCAGTGATTTTTGTTGCAGATTCGGATTATTTAGGTCCTAATCTTTCCAAAAAGGTGTCCTATTAGTATGTGGGATGTTGGTAAGTGCCTGAACCATGGAGTTTGTATAAGTCGGGGACCGCTTCAAAATAATTTTTGGGGAAATCTAGCTTAGGTCATGCTGGACATTAATAGTTATTTTATTTTATAAAAGTGATTTTTTTGAAAATATACATTTTATTCACAACTAAATTCTGAAAAAAAATGATATAAAATAATACAAGTAATATAACTCAATGCGGTTTATACGACTACTTACTAGTAAAAAAAGAACCATATATGAGCCTTGGTTTTCAAAAGGTTAAAGCTTGTCTCTTCTGTTAAGGCAACGTGACGGCACACAGCATATACTACCTGAACGTGTGTGTACACTGGGATGTGTGTTTTCAGACACTTTGGTGTTTGTTTGTATTTGAGTCTTCTGTGTTCAATGCCTGACAGAGGAGGCGGGGAAAAAAAACTCATCTTATCCCAGAGAATCTTTAAACAATCCACTTCAGTCCCAACAGCGCAGAAGAAGAGAGTCAGCACAACTCTTCAACATAACTCACTTTTCTGGGGAACACAATAGGTAGAGAAGGAGAAAAGAAACATTCTCTCGTTTTATGAAAAGCCCAATCAGAGCACTGTATAAGCCAACCAACTCAAGAAAAGCACTCTCCTGGCAATATCACTAGAATTACTCCATTGTCTTTTACAGCAACTAATATCCTTATCGCGGAGACCCAGTACCTTGCTCGACTTCTAACAGACTTAATGTTCCATAACAAAATACCCCTTGAAACCAAACTCCCTCTTGTGTATTATAGCGTTCAACTCCAAATGACCACTTCCTGTTGTTCAAAGAGCTTAAAAAGTCAAAGTCAAGTCAGCTTATACTACTGTCAGTGTGCAATAAACACAATAAGGTGTTCACCGCTGGAAGATAGCCAGGCAGGTTTTGAACTGAGGGCTCATTCTTCCTGATGGTTTAGTCAGGAAAGAATGAGATGTTATTCAGGAGGAATAATATGTGGTCTGCTGCTCACAGCTGCTGGTTTGGATTAGACCACACGTCCTCCGTGCGGTTTCGGCGTCAGAACTGAGGCAGCATTGTGTCTACGAAACAGGGTAGACTACACATACACATGTGTGCCCTACACAGACCACAAAAGGGCATGACTCATGAGGGTCTCATGTCTGGAGTGTGTGCAGTGTTTTTGGGAAACAATACAGTAGGTGTGTGTGAAGGAGAAACCACGCGACTGTGTTTCCGGCCTCGCTTCACACTTTTTTTCTTCTCCTCAAAGACCTTTCAAAGACTCATATGTTTGGTTCCAGACACACAATGAAGTCAGAGGTCTTCTAATGAATAGCTATGAAAAGTGCTGCATTATTATCACAGCATCTAATTTACTTAAAATCACATTTGATTAAAGTTTAATTCTAGCAGGTTTTAAGGAGAATATTAACTGTGAATAAAAAAAGGATTCAATCTCTCTGGTGCAGAGGAGGTGGAGAGATGTTTTTCTGCCCGTGTCGTGCCTCAGAAACCTCCTGCAATAAGGGTGGCAATGCAGTGATGGAGGACGCGTCGAGATCCTTCGCTTATTAAAAGTATCAACGCAACCATGTAACAATATGAGCGGAGAGTCCATTATTCAAAATCATAAGTATTATCAGCTAAATATGGCTCATCTTACTGATATATTGGATTTAGTTTTAACTACCTTATAAGGTATGTAAAGTCAGTGGCATTTCAACCGTAAGATGAATTTTAGAAGATGTGACTTGATTAATGGAAAGGAAAGAAGATTAAAAAAAAAAACGTTATGTGATACAAATCTATAGAGAGCCCCAAAGACTTTCTTTTGCAAGGGGTCACCTGCAAAAATATTGTGAACCACAGGTTTAATCCTTCACATTGTATTGTATTTGTAGCGCTGATCATGTGCTTTTTGGGGAATTTGGTAAAAAATTAAGAAAGAAGAGGGAGGGCGGAGTGTTCCCTTCTTCCCCAGTGGAAAGTGAGCGCCTTCATTTTCTCTTCATCTTTTTTCTTTCTGTCAGATCTCCCTTCTCTCGCTGCCTGTGCCTGCTTCTCTCTCTCTCTCTCTCTCTCTCTCTCTCTCTCTCTTGTCCTGTCCGTCTGTCTTTCCGTCCCTCTCTAAGGACCTCTAGCACTGACAGATGAATGCAGCACAGACGCACGGGGGACCGGCGAGACCGCTAGAACTCCTGCTTGTATATTTAACAATTTCCCTCGAACCAGCTCGGTCTGCCCGTCTGCGTGACAATCCTCGTATCGGCCCTTCTATCTCAGTATAATTCCTCTTCCTTTTTTCTTTGGCCTTTTCTCTTTCCATTGAAAAAGCAGGCGCCGCCCCTCTTTGTGTCTGTGAAACTTAAGTTCTTATATTTTCACCTCTATCTCACTTCCTCTCTTTATATCTCTCCAATAATCTCACTCTGTATCTCTCTTCCGCTCCCATTTTTTTCCCGCATGGCCGAACTACAAGCTGTTATCTTTTAGATGTTATCGCAAACTTTCATATAAGGTCGGATAAAAAGAATACGGCGCACTCTGTAATTTCATTTTCTCATTCATCTGCTGAGGAAAGCATCCTCTAGCAACCTGATTTTCTTTCTTTTTTTGAGGATATTTCTCTGATTAGCCCTTCCTAATGATTTCAAAGTAGAGATAAATGTTTTCATTTGCTGAAGATTAAAGGATTTTCTGCATTTATATCCACTCATTGATCAAATTAGGGCTTCTCTGGCTGTTTGCAGCGGTGCGATAGATGAAGCTCTGATAGTTCTAAACACATCACATCAAAAGAGCTTCTTATCGTCTAATGATATGCTTTACAAAGATAAGACGCTGCGATGAGTGTCCCATGAGGAGTAAAAAACTCAAACCCACGAAAGGCTCCAGCTACATCACCTCCTGCTGATGTGGAAAACATATGGCAAACACGATAATGCACGACACACAAACAAACACACAGAAAGTCCCTGCGCTTGCTTTGGTAATAGGTGGAGGCTGCTAATTTAGCTGTGACTATACATAGTGTCAAAGTCTCGCAGGAGGCAGTCCAGATTTGCGCTCACCTCCGAGGTACAAGCTGCAGCCTGAAAGAAGCAGCAGCTCCTATAAAAGAGGAATATACGAGCTGAGCGCCGCTGTGAAATGATGCTCTCATTCACGTTTCAAAGTCATTCATCTTCCAGAGCAATGCAGCCGTGTGACGGCCCAGAGAGGAGGGAGAAAAAAAAACGTGTGTTTCTCTCTGTGTGTGTTTGGTGACAACTCATGACTCATTTCACCCTTCAAATGGCCCTGTGGCGCTCATTCAGTCAATAAACAAAGACCAGCAAAGCCTCTTCACTCTCTCTTCCCGAGTTCTCATTTTAAAAACTCTCTCTTTTGACCCCCCCCCGACCCACACACTCTCTCCTCGACTGCTCCCTCGGTTGCCTAAGTAGTAGAACAAACTCCAAACTTAAATAAGTTTACAATAATCGCTTCTCCTGTTGTCACAGAAGTTTGGCTCCATCTCTGTTTAACCTTTCAAACATGGTCTTGGCTTGATCCCCGGTGAAAAAGAGGATTTGGGGATTATTTAATCGTGACCCAAATATAGTATCGTTTTTCTTCCTGTACTGGTGGTTAAAAGACAGATTCCTCTGCTATTTAAGTGGGGTTTTGAGGTTGTAGCGGAGAGAGGGACAGAGCTAAATGTGGTGTAACAGTGCTGGAGAGTGAAGGCTGCTTTAGCGCTACTAATTCCCTTTGACGTGTGGACATGAAACTGGATGTTTTACTCAGACCACAGTCATTCCTTCTTGGATCCAAGCAGCAGAAATAATGGCGCATCCAGGATCACACATCACTTGTTTCCCTGCCGCACCGTGAACTCAAATTATTTCCTACACCTGCCCCTGTGCTGTTTCTGCTGTTTAGCATGCGGTGGGAAATTATCACAGCTTCCCCAGCCTTGTTTTACAAGAAGCTGTCCCACCAGAGAAGTGCTGTGTGTGTGTGTTTATATACACACAATACACTTTTAACACTTCATTTCCTGCTCAGATCATAAATCTGTCCTAATTTTTGGTGCGTGCTGTGTTCTCACTTTAACCCACTCGCTGCCAGCTGCGTAGCATTATGTGATAATATTCCTCACAGAAAATGAAGTCACAATGCGTTAGTTACCATACAAGCAGCATATCTTTGAGAGCTGACCTTGACGGAAAAAGAAACTCCGCTTTATTCGTAGTGCAGACTTTATTGAGGACGTACAACAGATGCTATGGGGTGCCATAGTGCATTCGACTTGATAGCATCCTTGCGATCCCCATGGCAACTGCTGTGACACTTTGGCCTTAAGAGAACAGAAGTGCCGTGAATGACAAACTTTCATTTTGCCAACATTTTCTGTTTTTTTTTGTGACTGACGGGGCACTCAGATCCACTGCAGGAAACCTTGGAGTAGCCATAGCAACTCACACCATCTTACTAAACAACTGAGACTGGTGGAAATGAAAGAATTGTTTACTCACACCTTGGCAACTTTCTCTATTATGGAGGGACAGGTCAGAAATGTATCTGAATATGCTGCTACTGGCACAATTAAGCACTGAAAACGAGCATACATATTTTTGAATTATCATTTTGCACATGGGTTACAGTTACAGTCTTGAAATCAGAAGTGGCAGCCAGTACAAGGGAGGGATGAGATAATGGCAAAGTGGTTGTGATGTATAAATAGCCTGTGGTGGCGAGGGGACAAAGCACAGCAGGGGAGAACAGCAAACCACTTCAGCTATTGTGTGAGTCTCCACGTTTACTTGCATAAAGGCAATAAATCATCCACTGAGGAGGATCTGTACAACCGGGGCTTCCATGCAATTCACAGCCAATAAACCCAAATCTTTTGTCAGGCCGTGTGTACGGAGAGAAAGTATCCCGAAGCCCCATCTTGCTGGTGTCAGATAAATAAGTAACCAAAGGGCCTTAAAGAGCACCGAGGGGCCAGAGGGTAATGGCTGTTTGGTTTACATGTGCACGATAATGCCTTTCACTTTCACTCCCAACGGGGCTCGACCCCCGAGGGGACGCCGAATCACAAAAGGTCGACGACAATGGGCTTGTCATTCAACCGGTTTCCATGGCGACCCCCACTGCCCGCTGAGGCCGCGAGGGTCATTTTCATCATGGAGTCCTCCCGGCTCGGACTAATTGCCGTGTTTGTGCCGGCGTTCTGTGTCAGTGCTCGGGCAAATTCCCAACACAGTGCAAACATCAATCACGCTAATCATATGCTGCTTTTCAGTAGGCGCTGGAATGTGTGGCTGGTATCCATTACGACGGGCTCATCTGCATCTGATGCTCATCTCTCTCCACGGGGCCGGAGTGTAAGTGGAGATGATGGTTAGGGCGGCAATTAATAATGGTTTCCATTATTGATCAGTCTGCCAATTATTCTCTCAATCAACCAATTACTAATTGTCTGTAAAGTGTCAGAAAATGCCCACACGCTTCCCAAGGCCCAAGTGGATGTATTCAATTTGATTGTTTTAATCAATCAACAGTCCAGAACCCAAATATTAAGTACAATAAAATATCAAGGAAACCAGCAAACATTCAGAAGTAATGGAGTCATTAAAATGGCATTCTATCATTGAAAATCTAGATATTCAGTTTACATGGACTTAAAGCAGAGAAACGCAGCGAATCCTCACATTGGAGAAGCTGCAATCAGTTTTTTTACCTAAAAATCCATTAATACATTATTAAAATAGTTGCAGAAACCGATCCATTGGACCGCAACCTCTAATGTTGTTTTTCCTCCGTGCAGCTTTTCGCTACAGTTCAGCTGCAATATAAACTGACTACTTTTGCCAAAAGGCATCATGTCACATGATTCCTTTATTCTGCATTTTCATTTCTCTCTCTCTCTCTCTCTCTCTCTCTCTCTCTCTCTCTCTCTCTCTCTCTTCCTCTGGGATTTTAGCATCCGACGTCTAATAAAGGCCCGGACGCCGTCAGTCCAAAGTAATTCTACCATCTGGATGAGGGTCCCTTTTTTCCATCGGTAAGCATAGTGTGTCAGGGCGAATGAGCCACCGCATCCTCGTGGGTCCAAGGCCACAAGATCAGAGGAAGCTGACTGTGTTTATCAGAACTGCAGCTTTCAAGTCCCGAAAGCTGGCGGGACCAAAACAACCAGCGACCCGTATGAATTCCAATAAAATGGAAAAGAGTGCTCTGGGTGCTTTATACTCTGGACACATCTGAGAAATAATTTGCATGTTCTCTGAAAAGGTGCTCGCCTCAGGCTTAAAATAAACAAACAACAATGGCGAATAAGTGACTTAGTTAACAATTATGTCCAGTTAATTGTACACCAATCACCAGGATCAGGGCTGGAGATTAGCATTAATCTAAATCCACTGCAGGAGCGGTAATAACCAAGGACAGAGCCGTGGGGTAACTGAGGAGCACATGAACCACATATCTTATCTCCTTCACATCGCGTTGTTCATCTACAGCACAAACCATTGTATATTTACCTTGCGTCAGCTTCTTGAATCTGCCCACAGACAAATGTGTCAGGAGGGCTTTTGTGGAAGAGAAATGCTCTGTTTCATTTGGATTCTAAGAAAAGTTCAAATTAACTAAAGTTTTACAAAACCTTAGAAACTTTCAAGGACTCAGCTCTGGCTCTACAATTAAGTGGGAAGCTTGATGTTTGAGGTTTGTGACTTGAAGGTCCTTCAAGCTCAACAAAGGGATGTGCGGAATAAAAGAAACTTGGCACATCTATTCACTTTCATTAAATGTGAAATGCAGTACACAATCAGCATGTCTGGTAAAGGGCACACAATCTGCTCATCTCCTCACACAGTGACGTCATCACAACAAAAGGCAAATAGAATGAAAATCTTCGGGCTGAACATAGCAGCGAATATACTTTAAAGATCACATAAGGAAGCAGAGGCAGTTGATCTGCAGCCACTGACAAAACGCTTATTACATTCAGAAATCTTAACAGAAGTAACAACTGAGTGCAAACATTTCCCAACTTGCATTAGAGCTTTCAAGGCACTGACATTCCAGCACAGACTATTTTGGTACAATACTAATAACCATATTTCCAATGCTTGTATTGATGCAGAAGACCGTTTGGACCATTGGTTATGATACCAGAGACTCATCAATTGTCAAAAGACATTGAAAGGGAAACTAATTCGTAGGGATGGTCGCACTCTGCCAGCACCACCAAGTGGTCAGACATAGCAAAGCAAAATGCAAAACTTCTAAAACTGATTATTTATATTGTGGGGTTCGTGGTTTGTGGATCATTTCATTTAATGATGTGACATTCTGGCATATTCCCCACTCTGCAACATGTTTGAACTTATTTTTAACTTGTGATCTGACTGTGAAAAAGAGAGTATTTGAAAAGCAGGAAAAGTCATAGGTTTATTTTCAGGGGGAAATAAACGGAATGTCTGCAGAAGCAGGAGATACACCTTAACAATAAACAATAATGTCAATCTATAATAAAATGCGCTTAGCCTTACCAAGTGAGGTGCCCAACTCCCGCTCATCTAGTAGGGAGCGAAGCTGCGTGTCTTGTCCCGGAGAGAAGAGTGGTACGGAGGAACACAAAATAAAGATGAGCCGAAGAAGATATATCCTCCGTTCTGCTCCGTCTCTCGTCAGAAATGGACCTCGGTAAAAAAAAAAAAAAAACTCCTTCTGTCTCTGCAGAGATTCCTCTGCGCTTTCTCTCACCCCTCCGGAGCCCTGTGTGCTATTTGTGCTCCACGGAGAAGCGCTCTGTGCGGGTGGCTGCTCGGCGCACGGGTTGTAATCGGACACCGAACTGTCGCGCTGCGCCACAGACAATGTGCCTCCGCTCCTTTTGGGTTGGGGGTGGAGGAGGAGGACGCGGGTGCCAAAAAGCAAACGGCACACACACACACACACAAAAACTGTCCTACAACTGAAACAGTCAGAGCTTGTGCACAAAAGGCCAAGCGGAGTGGAGGTGGACGACGTGTCCGATGCTTGCTCTCAGTCACAGCTGCGCATCTCACCAGCGAGGTTTTGATGGCTGAGGAGTGCGCCCCCACTTTGCGCGTCGGGGAAGAAACGTGGCAGCGGCGCACAGCTGTCCTGCAGGTGGAGGAGAGGAATATAGCCCACTGACTGCGGGGGCTACAAGTGGGATATCTGACATTTGGAAAAGTTTAGCTATTTTGACAGCTTAACCTCAATGTGCTCTTTTGATTCCAGCGGTTAAATTCCCATGCGGGTTGTCTCTACCCGAGAGAGGTCAGGGGTCAACATCAGCCAAAGAAAAGCTAACACCCCTGGAGCATCCGCATGTTGATCTGGGAGTCTTAAAGTAGCCAACATTTGAACAAATAGCCCTTGCTATGGACAACCAAAAACATGTAAACAAAAAAAAACATTTTCCCCTGCAAATCCTAGAAAAATGTATCCTCTGTGAGCTGGATTCAGTTTCAATGATGCTTACTGACAGTGGGACTTGAACCCTGGCATGCATATCTGTCACCACTGGCACCCAGCTGTCCAATGTTGTGGATGAAGTGTTTGTAACTGCTTTACAAAGCCTACACGTTTTTTTTTTTAACAGAGAAAATGACAAGAGATGTATTCTTCCACAACAGCAAATTATAGAAAGTAAAAAATATGGCATGTCAGATATGAGTGTGTGTGCGTGTGGTTGTGTGTGTGTGTGTGTGTGTGTGTGAGAGAGGAGAGGTAAAAGTAGCGACAGCACTGTGTTTTTGTGCCTTTGTGTATTTTAATAGCAACATCCCCCATTTCAATTACCTATTTATCCTCTGGTGAAAGAAAGCAGCTTCTATCAAGCTCCAAAAGCCCGACGAGTGTCGTACGCGGCTTTAGGGCTATGACAGCAAGTGTGTGTCTGTCTTTTTGACAGACACGAAGTGGAGTCAACAACAGCCTATTAATACGCCTCTTCGTTCAACAGGAACGTGCTTCTGTGAATGCCCTGGCTCCTGTATACCCACATCTATATTCAAATCAGGTAATTTTCATAAAAATGCAGCTACCCACGAGGGGGAAGGGGGGGCAACTGTGGGAAATGCGTGGGTAACCTTTTCTTCTCTGTTGCTGCTCAGGGAGCTAACGGAGCTTTCTTAAAACATCGGAACAGATTGGATGAAGGTACGGCACGCCAAAGGCTGTGACAGCGCTCTGCAAAACAATAAACTAAAGTTTCAAATGCTAGTTTGAAAATCATGAAATATAGTTTCATCCACTGAAAGTGCTGTGACCTCCAGAACTTTGTTCTCCTCTTTTACTCTGCATGGTTTGCTCTCCCGTACAATAGATGTTTTAAAAGCGTAACCCACAGAGCTCCAGAGTGAGGCTTCAGCTCTGAGCTGCACCGAGAGAGTAAGTTTCATGAGTAAAAATAATGCAGTGTCTCTGAATGAGCCATCAGACTCAGTGATGGATGCTTTTTGAGTACATTAGTTCATGATGGGAGGCCTGAGACGGAATGAATCAAACCGACTCTGGCTTTCAGGTCTCCTCTGGGTTGAGTGTGTGTACGTGAGTGTTTGCATGTGTGTGTGCACGTGTGTTTGTGTGGCCACCATTGTTGCTCAGCATTCCTGTTTTTATGTCAAGCAAAGGAACTCAAGTTGCCAGGCAACTACAAAAAAAATGTAGTTTCAGAAGAAGCCTCTTTTATTTCACCTGGTTGTATAAGATCTCCGTAGGGTGTATGTGTGTGTGTGTGTGTGTGTGTGTGTGTGTGTGTGTGTGTGTGTGTGTGTGTGTGTGTGTGTGTGTGTGTGTGTGTTTGCATAGTGTTTGATCTCTCAGCTTTTTGAAGAAACAGGGTTTTTTATTCTTTGTTGTCTACTAAGTCCGGTGACCAAATAATACTTTCAAAGCAATGTCACCCTGAAAGAAACTGAAGGCCAACGTTACAGAAAAAAGCCAACCAGACGGGGCAAAATACTGATATGAGAATATTCCTATCTATTTAGTCTAAATGATCTATTTAGTGTTTGCTTCTTGTTTATCTGATGGCATGTGTGAACACTTTGTGTATCTGTATGCAGTGATGGAGGGAGCGGAGCGGAGATGCTAACATCAGGCCACACCCTCGCTCTGGTGCCAAACCTCGGATGAGCGTAGCCGAGCTCCCAGAATCCCTTTCTCAAACACGCCATCTGTTGTGCAGTTTCTCTGCCATTTTTGGAGGCCCCAGGTCAGCTCTCACCTTACATGTGCCACTGGTACATGTGAAACACACACGCTCACTGACACCTCAATGCAAAACCTTCACATGTGGGGGTTGAGATATGGGCACACTCTGATGCTTTCACATATGCATGATTGCGCAAGAATGACTCGACATGAGTGACTCTGAGAGGTGAGAGGACAGGTGAGTGAAAGAGAGAAGGGGTCATTTCCCAGAAGCAAAGGAAGAGGAGGAGGAGGGCAGGCCGGGGTGGAGGGAGGAACATGAAAAGATAGCGAGGCTGAGAGAAAGAGAGAGAAAGAGAGTGCAAAACCGGCCAGCTGTGAGAGACTGCAGTCATTCCTCACGCTGAGCTCCATACCTGCCGACTCAATGAGCCATCCCACGATGCAGCAGGGCCAAAGCCATGCGATTTCTCAGGCTTACTCAGCCTTACTGCGACCCTGCAGCACCAGCATCCAGGGCCTTGTAAAGCCAGGACTCCACAAAGTCTACTTTCACTGCCACGCTCCACAGGAGGAAGGATTGGTCAATGATGCCATAACTGTCACAGTGTCAGAGGAAGTATGTCTGCGACAGCAGGGACAGCAGTTCTGGAGGTGATGGACTCAGCAAGATTATTAAGAGGATGAAGTTTATCAGATCTGAGATTATACCTTGACCTCTTACTTCATGCTAACGGAAGGATGGGTATGTCGGTCCAAGGGTTGGTCCACCACTTTGGTCCAGAATGAAATATCTCAACAACTATTGCTTTGATTTGCATGCAATTTGGCGTAGATATTCATGGTGCCCAGAGGCTGAACCCTAATGACTTTGGTGAATTACTGACTTTTTCTGTTGCTCCGCCTGCAGATCAAAGTTTTCACCTATCCTGTGAAATATCTCAACATTTTGTCACAAAATTGAATGAAGAGATTCATGATGAATCCTCAGGACTGATCCTCAAGTGCCACCAGAAGCTATTTTTATTGTTTTTGTGAAATATATCAAAAACCAACCCAGTTGGCAGAAACATGGGTTGTACATTCCCACAAACCACAGGATACTTTGAATGTCGACATTTCTGAAGAAAAAAAAAGTTTCATAAGTTTGTTTCATATTAGCCTCGTATAACACTTGTAGAAATGGTTAACGTTGTGAAACAGTTGGGTAGGATTAGGCAACAAAGTTACTTGGTTAAGGTTAGCAAAAAGATTATGGTTTGTGTTCAAATAACCACCGTAACTCACACAAATAAATAACCGTTTTGGTTTCACACGGGACACAAACAGCGGTCTCCTCTGTGAAAGTCAACTTTCAATAACAGGCGACTCGGCTACTCAAAGTATTGGATGGATGACCATGATATCTGGTACAGACATTGTGGTTCCAGTCAGCATTAGTTCAAACACCTCTCCATTAACTTTTCATCCAGCACCACCATCAGGTCAAAACTTTTATTTCTCCAATACTTTATGACCAAATACCAGCAAAACTATCAACACATCCCATCAACCTCAGCTGTAATTTGAGTTGTTTATGCATATTAGCAGATGTGAGCATGCCAACAAGCTCAACTCAAATGATGAACAAACATGACACCTGCTAAACATCTCAGCGCTTCATGTTAGCATGCGTTGTAGCATTCAGTTGTTCAACAGCCTCACAGAGCCGCTAGCGTGGCTGTAGGCTCTTTATCTTGTTTTACAATTTAAAACCTGTCAAAGTCTGTTGTAAAATAGAACACTTCACTGAGTGAAGTTTATACTCCCTGTTCTCACTTATAACATCATTATGGAAGTTTACACCATCTTCATCTTATTTCTGTGCGTCACAGGTCACATCAGCCCGCTACAATGCAGTGCAGAGGTGTGATCGAGTGTTTTAGGGCCCGGTCCGTCCGAAGGTAGTGAATGAATGGACGACGTGAGATAATGAAATGCAGCACCAGAGTCCAGTGGGGTCATCTTTCTCGCTTTCTGCCCAGATTCTGGCTGGCTGTATTTGTCTTTGTCCTCCCCTCTATGGCCCATGATGGATAGCAAAAAGAATATGGCTGATGGTGAGAGTTTCTTTTTTCTTCGACTTTTTTAGTGTCTTCTTTTTTCACGACCACCATTAGTAAAGTGGCAAAGTTAAGGGCTGGAGAGATGAACTCTGTGAAATTCAATCATGGGAATTGAAGGTTTGGAGGCGTGAGGTCTTGGCCCCCATGGGCAGTTTGGAGATTGCCTGAGATTAATTAATGTCAAAATGGAGAGGGTGAGGCTGCAGAGGACAATTATGTATGTGACTGCTGGGCATGGTGTTCGCCATTCACAGTAAAGAGTGCAGTCTGCTGATTTTCTTCTGTGTTAAAATGATATTTTATTCCCAGTCAGTAAATTTGAGACGCCAAAAGCAATTTAAGTGGAGATAAAGTAGGCAAAAGCTACCCATGGCTAAATGGATAGAAAAATAAAGCCACTTATGTAAGTACTCAAGGCGCATATAATCCAGAGAAGCCACAGTGGGGAAAACTACCATCACCTCCTGTGCATTGTAATCTTCTGAAGGCAGGCCCAGAGTTAAACGGGGACTACCACTCAATTAAAGAATTCATATAGCTCGAAATTGTCCGGTCAAAAACATACCACCATATTTTTGTGTTATTTAAAAAAAAGAAAGGATTTTGTGGCAATGCTTTCAGCTCAAATATAACTCTATCTGCAGTGAATCATCCTGCTGTCACAGCTACGTTCCCACTTCCACTTCAGAGAACGTGGAGATTTACATCCCAGATTAAGCAGACAAATAAACTGTTTGCTGCTCTTCGTGGCCGCAGGGGGCCGAAATGATTATTTACCAGCACTGGTCCAACTGTCTAAGAAAACAGTATTAAATCCTTCAATTTCAAACGCGGCAGAAGCAGTTTCTTTCAACACTATTCTGTGTTTCAGGGTTACTTCACTGGCCTCCCGCCGCACAGTGCTGTCTGTTCTCTCGATGCACAAGTGTGTCCTCGATAACTGAAGGCACAGACATCACACACTCCAATATTACATGCCCACAGTGTAAAAATATAGAAACGTGCATGAAATACTTTGTGCCTGGGTCTCCGTCTTTCTCACTCTCACGCGCAAACACAAAACAGAGCTACACCTTCAGAGTCGACTGACGTAAAGGGAGCTTGCATTGGTGTGAACCGTGATGCACTCTAAGCAGGTGTGCGCAGGAAATCAAGATTGGCCTTCTCGCTACGCTGCGTTTCTATCTCCAGAGTTTTGGAAACCTTGATTTATGTGTGCTTCTTAGGTCTGCAGAGGAAAACGAAAAATGTCAAAAACCTGAGGGGCTTTCAGAGTTTGCTAGTCTAACGGATACAGACTAAAGCAATTGAAAAGCTTTGAAAGAAATGTTTAACTTTCATTAAAATATGTGTAGCACATCAATGGCTTTGTATATTACAGAGCTAATCTTCATATTCCTTTCTTTCATAACATTGACTTTCATAAACCGGCCCATCAAAAGGAAGGGAAATAAGCAACTAGGCTGACAACAGCAACCAAAACTTGAATTCACTGATTAAAATCATACTAATTACTTGGATATTATCATTTCTTATTATTCTCAGTAATACAGATCCTTTTTTTTATAATGAAGTTGCAACATGGCACAGGAACTCATTAGAAAGAAGGCACCACTGGAAATACAGACATCCAAATACTGTAAGGGCCAACTGCAACACACTGTAATAAGCTGCCCATTCTTCTCATGCTTGTGCTTGGGTAATTGTTTTTGCCTCACATTGGACAAGTTAATTAATTTAAATTACTGACAGTTCTCCAGTTGGAGGTGAGAAGTCAATGCTGGACCAGGCTGTGTGGAGGAGGTAGAGTCTGTTATTTATTTTTCCATTTATCAGAAAGAAATACCTGTACGTGTGAGCGACGACTTACCTGTGAGTATATTTCGACACACTTCTCTCTGCAGTTGCCTTAAGACCTGCTCTGCCTACTGATACGAGAGAGTGGGATCATGAGTCTCGCTGTCTCCACACAGCGGAACGGGAATCGTCAAAATGGCATTAGAAGATGGAAGCACCTGGTGGTTTTCAGGAAATTTAGGCCAGTCTGCAAAAAGCAAGAAACTCTTTTGCTTCGGCTTTGAACAAGCCTTTCCCCCTCCTCCCACCTCCCGGAGTCACTTTCACCTTTATCCATCTCTGAGGCATGCCTTTGCACAAGATGAAAGCAAATGTCTGAACACTTCAGTCAGGATACGCTAGACAAACTATATGGAGACAGCTCATGTGAAGTAAAGTGCCTCTATAAGAGCAAGAATTCAAAGGAGAACAAGAGACGACCGACAGTTTGTAATGGTTTAATGGTATTGGCCAGAGTGCATGCTTTTGCACTAAATATAAAAAGCATCACCACATGGTGGACGATTTTTAAAAGCCTGTTGAGCAGAGGGTTTTGACTGTTAAGTGGGCATGATGTACTCCTTAATAATGAAGTCCCATACTAATCAATTCTGGTACATGGTAATAGACTCAAAGGTGAGAGTTGTCGGCTGTCAAAAATCCCGACCTACTTGCAGTAATTTTTTTCTAAACTTTATTTGATAGAGTAGAACAAAGAGAATCGTGTTAGTTTTTAATCTAATTTTGAACGCCTTGCTAAAAAACAAGTCTACGTTCCTAAATATCACACATTCCTAGAGCCCGTCCAGCGGTGCAGCATTGGTGCCAATGCATAAAAAAATTAAATTAAAACAAGTCCAACCCTTATGATTATACAACTTGACGCCATCCGGCAGGGCGTTGCATTGACCCATTCCTGTTTATCTCACAACCGTTGTGACAAAACAATAGAATGACTGCAGTAGCAATAAAAGCTGTAAAAACTACAACTTCTTGAGTATTATAAATGGATGTGCGGTTTGTTGTTGTCTGATAAGCCTGAACGCATTGATCCTATCAGACTTTCCAGATCACTACTCTTAACAGCACCAACCACATCAACACCTGCATTGTTTTCACACAGGGCTGTTGTCTAATGCTAGCATGCTAACGTTTGATAAGTGTTGAGCAAATTTATACATGTTGAAGGTGAATGAATGCCTAAAAAAAATCCATCTAATAGATGTTGTGTCACAACTGACTCAGGAAACAGACAGGAGGCCAGGGCCCTGTTTCTCGTACCTGGTTTACTGAGTTAGCGGGCTAATTGTCAGGATAAGATGACGTAGGTCTGGCTTATTCAGTTTCTCGAAGCAAGCTTAGATAAATCACCATAGCAACACAGCCAAAAATGTAAACCTGCTCCAGGGCAGGCTAACTGAAATTCACTGGATAAGGTGGCCACTCCCACCGGACAAAAAAGGCAGCTCCCTTCCTCATTGATGAAGGAGTGATATTAGTTATATTAGTTTTATTGTGAGAGAATTATTTGAGATCGCCAAGATCCGTCCTTTACATCATCATGACTTCCTGTACGCAGCGCTATAGATTCTGCCTTCAAGGAATCATTTATTTACGAGAGCTTCTCGAGCCGCGGACACTGATCACTACAGGCGCAGCCGATCGCCCGTCTCACAGACAGAGACTCTCACCCGCTGCATGCCGTGCTGTTCTTAACATTTATTTAGCGCTTAAGAAACTTATGGATGTGTTGAAAGCACTCATAATTATATGACAGTGTTATTAGTACACCATACATATCATTATTGTAGAACATGATTAAAGTGGACTCATGATAAGAATACAGAGAATCACACACTGCTTCAATTGATTGAATTTCTGATTATGAATAATACATATATACTGATCCGCCCATACACATATTCAAACTCCTAGTTATATAGAAATATACACATAATGTATATACATATAGTACATGATTCATACGCGCATACAGTACATATATCCTCATAAGTATATATTTATTCGTAAATATAATCTGATTGATCTGGGTGATGAAGCACTTAAAATTTACGTATACATTTTCCCAACACTGACACATTTAACTTGTCTGATATATTTGCGGCGCTTATGTCTCGCAGCGGGGCGGTGTTAAGCTGCGTTCACGGCAACAATGTTACAAAAACGTTGGAATATTCACAACGCGTTTGCTGTGAATGATTAAGGTATTGACTTCCTCATATGTCTTCATGATCATCTCCTGCTTCTCAGCAGACAAATAAAAAGAGGTTCCTCTGAGTTTATTTGGTATTGTACTGTTAGAACATCGTGGTGTCAGTGCTCGATTATTATCCCTTCTGAAGAGGAACGGGCACGCGCATTTATCCAGAGGACTGACGTCTGGCTAGAATTAACGAGACCGTTTCAGCACGGATCAGACGTGAAGAAACCAAGTTAGCCTGATGTCAATCATCTCGCTAATTTAAGATGGAGATTAGGACATTTGCTTGACTTTGTTTAGCCAGGTACGAGAAACAGGGCCCAGGTGTAGAGCAAAATCTTACTATTAGTATTTTACTAAACAAAGTCACAAACAAAGATAAAGACTGGTACGGGAAACAAAAACTATAGCTCAAACGCGAAGTACATACATGGGAAACAAAGAAGACAATCCTGCAACTCACAATGGGAAAACACAGACTAAATACACAGGGGAAGACAGCTAACAAGGCACAGGTGGAAACAATGAGGGCGGGACTTTACAATCACACAGGGGAAAGGCACACGAGGAGTCTGGAACGAGAACAGGTGAAGGGAATTAATAAATCAGGAAACACTAAAGGCACACACAGAATACACAGGGTGTTACATGTTGAGAGATTTCACCATTAGCCACGGATTTCAACCTCATGGACGCACTAAGAAGTCATCAAAGTAATCACATGTGTCGTAACCATTACTGCAACTGCATCAACAGTGTAATTACAACATATGATAAACCACTGAAGAGACATTTCAGCCCACAGTCCAAAATGAGGTGGCATCAGCTGGTGAAGATGTCGATTATGTTAGATCATATTCACAGCTTGTTTTTATGTTGCAATATTCAATATCAGATCTCAAACTGTTTTCTTTTTTATCCGGTGATAACAGCTTTTACAGCATTAGCAATAATCAACTTCCTCAGCACGCAACACCTAATGGAGACTGCTCCATACGTGATATATTTTGTTAACTGATGCCAGGAGATGAATGCCGCTCTGGTCTGAGTGCGGGAGACAAATAGCTTGTGGGCTTTTCAAAGATATATTGCTGTGTGAATCATGCAGGAGATAGATCAGCGTATATTACAAGCTGTTTGCAACAGATTTAAAGAATTAAATATTAATTTCCTCCCAATCCATTATTAATGCTGGTGTTCATTGGATGTCTGGGAAAGTCAACAGTGGAAACAGAGACATTAATTCTGAAGCCCATCATGTACAGAAATTTTAATTTTCTTTTAGAAGAACAGGATGTGCTCTATTGCATTATATGGTGGCAACACACTTTATCTGTGCAAGTCTACATCTTAAGCAGCAAAATGTTAATTATTTCCTAATTCTAGACTTGTAAGCTTTTCCAAGTGTGACGTCTTGGTAGGAAGAGGCAACACAAAGAGTAAACAGCCTGACTTCGTTGAGCCAAGAGAGAGCTTCCCTCTTCAGCGACACGTGTATCACCATAATAGCTACACGGGGCCCCGTCAGCCCCCTGATTGATTGGTTAATTGCTCAGTATCCCTCAACTGTACCCCGATGGCCGCCGGGTGTCGCCTTAGGGATTGTGGGATTGTGTCAACATTTCCCCATGCCATCTCATTCATTCCCTCTTTCTGCTACTCTTCTACAGAGCGTGAAGCATGAGATTGGATTTACAGTGTAATGGAATAAAGCACATTGTTTCTCTTCTGTGAGAGACGAGGATAGAGCCGATAAAACCCCACACTTCCCCAGCTGGAAAAGTTGATCAAAAGCTGCGCATATAGGAAGGAAGAATAGTGTTTTGTTTTGTTTTTTGCGCCCTCTAGTTAAGTTTACTTCCCACAAAACCGTACGTCTTTTGGTTTCTTGGTGCTGTTGTTATCGATTTGTTCTGCTGTCTTATGCCGGGTTTTAGAAGAAGATCAGGAGTGAATAAAAGAGGTCATCATCAAGAGATCAAAGGCTCTGATTTAACAGGTGTTGTGTTTTCCTCCAAGAAGGCTGTCGTGCAATTTGTATAGAAGTAGACGCGATGAAATTCATACTCGTTGGTTTAGTACATTGTTGTGGCAGCTGTGATGCAGATTATTCACAACTCTTGGCATTCATGCCACCCCAGTGTGAAACTTAATCAGGAGGAATATAATTATCTTCTTTTCTTTGAGATCTACAGAAAGTCCATTTTTCTCTTGACTCCCACCCTTTCATTTCCATTCACTGACTTTCATCTCAATGAATAGAGTGCCATTATCAGTTAATTAACTCTTATCTGCTTTACTGTTACAACGCTAATGGTTTCCTGTGTCACACCAAAGCACAAGTTACAATGTCGCCGTTTATTAACACAACTTTATTTTGACTTCCATATGCACGGGGTACAAGCAGAGAGAGGAGCTGCAGATCTATTTGTTCGGGTTGAAGCAATGAGACTGGAAGGTCAGACGAGATGTAATTAGTCAAAATCCTAATGACTTCTTTTGGAAAGTGGCGCTGGCAGCCTGTCGTTCAATTTACGCTCTTGACTTTTCAGTTGCTCTTTATCAGTGCGATAATGCAGAAGTTAATCACCATCTCGTTGCAATGAACAGCACTTGGATGGAAGCTGCAGGTGCCACAGTCTGGAAATAATGTAATAATAACAATGGAAATTTGCATTTTAATGCATTTTAATTGCATTGTAATGGGCTGGGCTTCCGTCCATACCATTGCAAATGAGACATAGAGTAAGTGGGGTTCTTTACCTGGTTATTTTCGTCGCAAAAACACAGAGCAATGCCTTTGAAATAGCACTGGTGCTAGTCTGATGACAACGTGGGAAGAGCAGACGATAAAAAAAAGAAGAAGAAGACTCCGTTTCCAGCAGCTTTATTCCAACTATTAACTTGTTGTAGAACTGTTAAATCAGTTAGTAGATCCCGGAAGACCAGAGGACAAAAAGAGAAAGAGAAGAAGAAAAAGGAGAAAACGAACACTTTTCTTTTGTAATTGGATGTGTTAAAAGTGAATAACCTCAGTAAAGCTAGTTGATAAATCAATAAGTGGAACAGGAAAATTGGCAGATATGGGTGTACTTTACACACTCCTGGTGGCCAGAAGATGAATCATAATGCTGATTTTGTCTCACGCACCATAGATAAAACAAGATTTGACCTATATGCTCTGAGAACTTGAGACATTTTATAAACCAAATTAGTATTTAATTAATTGAGAAACTAACCCGCAGATGAATTGACATTAAACATTTTGCATCTCAATCTCAGTAAAAGTGTAAAACCACAAATCTACCAGGCATTGCGAAATCAACTCGGGCCCCATAGCATGCGCCCCTTTCTTGTCCGATAAAATATTCTAAATAGATGTAAAAGGTCGACCCAACAAAGACAGGTGCTGACGAATCATATCTTTTATCTAATATCTTATTAGACAAAATCTCCAACATCAGCAGAGTTGGCCAACATGCCACATCAAAGAGAGTGTAGGGGTGGACGCGTCCGTCCTAATTAGGATGATAGAGCGCTCTATCTCTCTCACACACACACACACACACACACACACACACACACACACACACACACACACACACACACACACACACACACACACACACACACACACACCTGTGCTATTTTTGTGAGGACATAATGCTATCCTAGCCCCTTGCTCTACCTTAACCATCACAACTAAATGCTTAACCCCAACCCTTACCCTAGTCCTGACCTTATTCTAACCAAACCTTAAAACGGGACTCCCAAACAGGCCTTTGAAGAAGTGAGAACTGTCCTCACTTCATAAAAATGTGCTCACTGAAGGTCTACAACTCAAATTGGTCCCCATAAAGATAGATGTCCGAGTGAACATACACACACCTGAGCCCAACTCGGATTCCCTGCTGTCTGTACACACACGTTCCAACTATGCCCCTGGCAAAGGAGGCATGAAGAATCTTGGCACATTCAAACCCATTAAAATACATAGAAGCGGATGTGTAAATACACACATGAAGACCAGCTGTAGTTTTGTGACATTCCTACACACACACACACACACACACACACACACACACTCTCTCTCTCTCTCTCTCTCTCTCTCTCTCTCTCCAGGAATATTCCTGGTGATGGCAGCGTGAGAAATCTTGGCACATGAAGTTGAATTCTGCATAGTTAATGTGAATGGGTCTGACTGCCTGTCATCTTCTGTGGACTCACACTTCAAGACTGTAAGTCGTTTCTGTGAGGGAGTTCCAGTTATTCAGCAAGCATAGTTCGGCCCAAACATCAGGATTCAATTAAAATGTAAATTCTTACTAAGCTGATAAACGGGAAACAACAGTCCTCTCAGTTTCTCAGGCACCAGACAAGGAGGCGTCTTTTTTTTACGAAGCAACTTGGAAGTTGTTGTGTTGGGCAGCAGGTGAGCAGTAAGGCCCAGCAGGGATAATGCAAAATTAACTCAAGGTCAGAGGTCGGCAGGATTCAGGCCATCCAGAGGGATTTGCAGACTTGTCTGTGCCGCTTCTCGTACTTCCTGCACAAACACCTCCTTTGTGTATTGCAGGTCTTTGTCTGGTGTATTGACAGCTCCCAGAAAAACTCAATCTGGTCTGCACCTGCACCTTTGAAGTTTTTCTACAAACTGCACAAGCGGAGAGACATTGTTTGAAAGGAGCTGACACGCTTCTTCGACTCGTGGTACTTTAAAAAGTCAGCAAATGCACGTCACGTCAAACCCAATACGCTGAAGGGCAAACGCAACACTTTGGAACACTAACTCCAGATAAGAATTACAACACGGCTGCAAGTCAGATAAATATTTCCAAACTGTTTCTGCACCAACTCTCAGCTGAGGAGGGATTTTCTAACTTTCACTTTTCATCATTTAGATTACGCCTGTGGTGGATATAAGTCACAAACTCACCAAACTGGATGACAGCTTTCCATTTGGAGAGTTTTTCTGAGATTAAAAATGCAAAACATGATGACTCTGTTAGAAACCAACACATGACACTGCTTTCTTGCCATTTGGTGGAACCCCAATGAGTACTGGAGCCTTTAAGAATGATCATAACCAGCAAGTTATAACAAATTCTTAAAACTCAACGACCTGCCACCTCATTGTGCTCACACACATACCTGTCTGCACCAGGTGCTCCTCCCACCCCCTTCTGACATCCAGACATCCTCACTTATCCTGTCATCACACAGGCACAGGAGCAGGCCTGGCCCTGCCCTCTAGATTACATCTGTACCGGCGGCCAAGGAGACACGATGAACCTGCTTATCACGCTGTTGACACTTGATGTTGATGGAAGCTGGGATGGACAGCCGTATTTTAGAAAACACTACGTGAAGCAAACACACACTCGGTCCATATTACAGAAGAGAAAACCTGCTTTCACCTTCTTAAAATTTCGCTGACCTTCATATTACATTACTCTTTCTAAGTTGGCACACATAACTGAAATATGTGCCTCATTACTAATAAATGCTTTTTTTAAATAATAACAATAATAATAACTAATAATAACTAATAAATAATAACTCATGCATGTCCACCGCTGGATGATGAGGGCCTCAAGGAAAGTTAGAATGGATCATACCACAGTTCATCAGGGGTGGAGGAACTACACAGATCCTTTATTTAAGTAGTACATGAAAGTATCAAAATACAGTATAGACAGTATATACACATTATTAGATTAATGCTGATGCGTCAATGCACAAGTTGCATTTTCCTGTTGCTGGTTGAAGTGGAGCTGGTGTTATCTGCTTTGTAACCAGTTAGTTTTGTCTGGCTCTTCCCAACAGCAGGGACACAAGATAACTTGGCTCGGTGGTGAGATGATTCATGGGGAAGAAGAAAAACAAAGTTCTGCTTCACAGATTTGCATTCATTTATTTTTGGGGGTATATTGTGTCATCTTTTCTTTTTGTGAACTATTTGAGAGTTGTACTTTTTTTGGGCCACAAACAGTTATATAAATAAAACATTGATCGTTATATAAAAATGTAATTTAGAGGAGCAAATAACATCTGAGAAATGACACACACACACAAAAACAAGTTGGGTTTAATCTTTAATAATCACATGTTCATGTTCAATTTGAATCCGTAAAATAACTTCATACATCAACTACAAAGTATGAGAAAACGGAGTATGCAAGAAAAGAGAGAGCAATTTAAAATTCTACATAAGCGCAGTACCTGAGTAAATACGTTGTCACTTCCACTGGTTTTAACGCTGACGTGATTCACCCATTCACTGTTGTTTTCAGATCTTGGATATTAGTCGTAGTAGTTTTATATACTTTAAATGCATATTACAAACCGTAGTTAACTGGATATTTGGCTCCATCACACTAAACCAAACTAAGGTGAGAAGCTAGGAGGGAAAGTGATGGTCTTCAGAAGAGGAAAGGAAGAAATCTGTTAGCAGTTAAATGACCTGCAAAACCCATTAACGTTCCCTATGTTGTGATGTTTTACAGTCCTTGCACAAGGACGCAATATGAATTTGTGGCGAGATAAACATTTTAACGGTGTAAAATAACACCTTTGGTCAGGTTACTGATGGGTATCCCCTCCTGAAATGACTTTGAGGTGGTAAATCAATAACAGGAAAAAATTTTGACATCTTATCCAGCCTCACCCATGCCTGGAATGCGCCTTTCTGGCTGAATTTAAACATATTTGACGTTTTTCCATGACCACTGCATGCATACTGCCCCTCAAAATACTCTCAATTTCAAAGGCAATTCGCCTACACGTGCAAGGCTTGGAAGTGCAATACATCTTTGACGGACATAAGAGGGTGATTGAGCCATCTATTCGGTTTCTCAAATGGCCTCGAAGACCTCAATAATCTTGGAAGGGCTTCGGCAAATATCCTTGAGGAGAGTGTAGTGTGTTGCCTTCATTATACAGCTGTTTGCACTGCGATGTAATGATTAGTAAAGCGCTTTCAGTGATGGATTGTTGCCTGTTTCCCAAAATGCAAATATTTCCCCTGAAAGCATCAATTACTCAAAGCCAAACCAGTGCACTGCATACAGGAGTGACGAACACAAGAGTGCTTATCTAACTATATTCAACACTGACGCAATATATATATATATATATATATATATATATATATATATATATATATATATATACATATATGTATACATATATATGTATAATATACTATCACGCATGAATACGTGACTGAACGAAAGCAGCATTCTTGACGGATTACATTTATTTCAAATGTTTAAAGTGATATCTGAATAACTGCTCCTAAACAATGCAGAATAGAATCAATAAAGAATGCAAGTACTTTTTAATTCCTAATAATAATAATATAATATATAAATATAGTTATCATTGCAGGAATGAGAATGAAAGAGCAGCATCTTCTTTTTCCTTTCTCTTTTGTGGCTTGTTCTTGCAGTGGGCTGTCCAATTAATCTGATGTGTCTCATACACAATATTTCACTTTTCAAAAAGGTTCATAATCAAGTGTACACACATTGTGAATGGTTCAAGCTCGGCTGATTTGTATGCAGCTTAGTGATGCCGCAGCTGAGAGGCTAAGATATGAAAAATTAATGTCCTTAAGTAACCACTCTGTTACATATTCCACAAGAGGGATGTACTATTGATCTTGATCAAGCCCAATTTTTATTGTTTTCCATCTGAAGAATAAAACTTTGGCCCAAATTTCCATGCCATTTTGCGGTCACAAAAACATGTAATGAAACGCATCAATCAATACTGAAGCACAGCAACAGGTGCAGGCTGCACAGGAACGTGGGTGAAATCATCGCTGGTGCAAGACTGCCCTCTAGTGGCACGTCACAGGGTCGCCTTTTGGTCGAAAAACAATACTTGTATGTTCATATGAGCATTTCTACAGATTTTGGTCACCATTCATCCCTGGGGTCGTTAAGAGAATTCAAACTAGAATTAGACAAATCCAGGAAGTACCCTCCTTTCAGAATAAAATTCCCTCCTATCTATCCTTACACTGCTGCTCGGCCAGAAAACTCTGCCCGTGATGAAAAACACAAAGGGAATTTTGTATTAGAAAGGAATTTGAGGAAACTGATCTAATAAATAAAATGTATTATTTTGACAAGCATTTTAAAAAGGCACTTCATGCGATGCGAATCATGCAGTTCTGTTTACTCGTTACAGGGAGTGCTACTCCGTATATGAAAACAGCTCTATAATGTGTCTCTGGGGGAGCTTTTTGAAGTTTGTGCAAATAACCCTGATGAGGTCATCAAAGTTCTTTCGGTTTGGACCCGAGACTTCCAACAGAAATGTAACTTTATTAAATCTACAAAAATATATATATATATAGATTAGAAGTGGAACACCCCAAAAAGTAATTTCCCATCAAAAGAAACTAAATGGACTTCTATCCTGAGTGTGGAATTAGGTACATATGGTCTTTATTGGAATTGGAGTGCAGCAATTGTTCCTCCACGGCGCAGGGAAATTGTTTAGAAGTGACTTCACACACCAGGTAAAGCAAGAAAACACCACCAGCACAATTACCAGAGTTTAATATCGAACACGGATTCCCCCCGAATCAAAACACAAAACTCACAAAGCTTCTAAGTGGAGAGATCTGATAAGTCAACCACCATGGGAATGAACAGGAAGTAATCAGACAGCACATACATTACAGCGGGTGCATCAGCTTACAGTGTTATTTCCGGATTTTATGAAATGCATACAAAAAAGCCCAGTAACAACTTCTCCCAAAGCAATACTATATACCAGAGAATATAAACACAGGAAATACACAAAGTAGGCTGACCTCTACCAGCCTGTGGTAGATTAACATGGAGATTACAAGAAATAGACTGCGCTAGTAAAAAAAGGTTTTTGGTTAGTCTCCATTATTAATTATGAAAAAAAAAATAACTGAGTTTTGTCAAAGACGTTTTAGCCTTCGGCTCCAAAGCTGTTTCGAGCCTGAGTTTACAGTCTTGTGAGTATTTGTTTTTTAAAGGATTGTTTTCCTTTTTCTATTTGATATTTTTTTCTCAATGCAAGCCTGAAGCTCAACATTACAATTCATAACTGATCTGATTATCTTACAGCTGGACTTACGACAGAAAATGTCTTTTCATATGCTTTAAGGGAAAGCGCAACAAGTTCCGAAGAAATTTTGTCCAAAGTCCACAACCTTTTTAAAAGACACAGAACAAAATTCATGTTGATCTTGTCCGCGCAGATTCATGATTTCTGGCATATAGGT